>BQNB010056625.1:0-38595 GCA_026074375.1 Tanacetum coccineum
GTGTTGGTTGAATCATTTTTACACACACAAAATAGTGTGTTTTTCATATGTTTCTCCCTTCCATCTCTCTCTCTAGCTTTCTCTCTCTAGTTTATATTTGTGTGAAAACTAGGAACCTACAACATGGTTAACATTTCACATCTAAACATGACAGAGGTCTAATATTAATTAAAAGTGCCAACATCTATCATCTCAGAGACAACATAAATAAGTTATCGAGTTATTTTATTGCTTCATATAATGTTTGAATCAGTCATGCATTATTTAAGGGTGCGTAAACCTTCCATTCCTGCATATATTATTTAAATCCGTTCCTGCAAAGGAGGGCATCAAATCACACGTCAACATATTATACCCAAAATAAAACAATTTGAATCCATTATTGTTGGTATATGGAGCTATACGGTATAAACTGATCAACATCGTAGAAGTTTTAAGTAACTCATCTACACTTCTTAGGGTGCGGCCGATGGTTTACGGCAGTTATGGGTAGGACTGGTGGTAGAGGTGGTGCTTGGTAGTGATAGTGGTGGGCATGCTTGGTGATGGCGACGATGATTGATGGTGGTGGTAGTGGCGGTAGACTTGAAATGTAAAACTTTAACGGATGATCGTTAAATATTTAACGAAAATACTCAAATTGGCCAAAAATAAGTTGGATGCCTTTTTATGCAAAAAAAATAGGATACCTTAATTGGAAATAGCCTTTAAGTTGGATATCTTTTTGTGTTATTTGCCCATAAATTAATTCTCCACTGCACTTTAGTTTGCTTATTCTATTATAATCTAATTCAAATATGAAAAAATTATATCACATATAAGAAGACAAATAGTGTGAAGATGCTTTATGTCACATTCATCAAAGTAGTAGCCCATAACTCTCTCATCAAAGTGATATTTTTTTTCAACAACTCCGCACGACAACAATAAATTAACGACGAAATTCAGCAACGGTGTCGGTAAGTAAGTTCTATCAAGTGACCGGCATGTTCCATGACCCATCAAACCCATAGCCATCTGACAAAAACAAATGACAGACCCATTCGAACCCAGGACTCTACCCGTTTGGACGCAAAACATCTATTTTTTAGCATACCTTTAGATCTATAAAAGAAAACTTTCAAAACTTAATTAATATACATATATACACAATAATAATGCCTTTTGTCCTCACTTCTCTATATATATGTGTAGTGGATATGATTCTGGTTATGTAGCTAATAACTTTATTTGCTAAAATACAAATAAAACATCAAAGTAACTATACTACACTAAAAAACACCCTCTCACCAGACATATCAACTCTACATCAGCTTTCTCTCTCATACTTTATACCTTCACTCTCTCTCACAATACCACAAAAGCAAGCATGTGACTATCATCAGAATTTTTTTGGTTAAATGACGCATGACTAAGAGGTGATATAGGAGGGGTCACGAGTGAAGAAGGGTGTTTGTGAGGTACTCACTCCATGATTCGTGTTTAAGTATACACTTATATAGCAACCCTAATACAGATCCTAACCGAATGCCCTTGACCAAGGCAAAAGGTCAAATTCCACAAAAGGATAAAATACACAAGATAGAATCAATGATAAAAAGATTCCGGAAGAGATATTCCCGGGTCGTATGTCCCAACGAGGCTGCAATTGAAGGTAATCCTGGTTTGATGAGAAATTGAATGATGGAGAATATTTAGATATGATGGAAACACTGATATAATTACAACTAAAATTAATTAAATAAAACCTAATTTAATCTACGGGAAACAGATATAGGAAATGGGGATCTTAAAAACTACGGGAAACAAAATTAGTTATAGGGAAATCCTAAAATTAAATCTATACTAAAATACGGGGAACAGAATCAGGTATCGGGAAACCTAAATACTAAAAATTAAGAAAATAAATGCTAAATTAAATTAAAAATCAAAATTAAATTCTAATTAAGTTAATTTGAAAAATAAAAAAAACTAGAATAAAAACGGAGGTCGTTTGAATGCTAAACGAAAAGAAACGGTAAAACGCACTCGGTAAAACGGGTCTAAGACTGAATTTTATAAAAAATTAAACCTATACTAAATGTTATATTTTTCCTAGACACTAAATGACAAAAGAAAATTTTATAAAAAAGAAAAATATTTTTTTATTAATTTTTGGATTTTTTATGAATTTTTAAAGATTAATAACTAATTAAAACTAAGAAAATAGAAAAAGACAAAAAATAAAAGTTATAAAAATTCTGAAAAAATAAAATTAAATAAAGAAAAAGTTAACAATTCTAAAAATATAAAAATGCCCAAAAGTTACTGTTTAAATAAAAAGTAATTAAACTAATTAAAATTTAACCTAATTTAATTATTTAAATTAAATAAAACTAACTGCAGTTAACTCTAAGGACTAACAGCGAAAGGACTGCAAGGACTAACGAGGTAACAACATACTAACAAGGGGAACTAACATTGTTAACTATAAAAGAGAAATTTACACTAATGGTCCCTGAGTTGGACCCCGATATTCAAAGAGGGTCCTAACAGCTTATTATGCAAAAGTCAAAGAAGCAAAGTTGTAAAGGGGACTTAGGAGAACATTTTTCATAAAAGGTGCATAAGCTGAAGTCCACTAAATAAGCCAGAAAAGTAGCTTATTGATGCTGCAGAAGCTAAATAAGCTTATGGCTTATTTTTCTTGGCTTTTATGGGGCTTAAGGCTACTAAATAAGCTAAAATTAAAGGGGACAGATAAATAGGGCTGAGGGATACCTAAATAAGCTATAGATTCCTAAAATAAGCCCTAAAATAAGCTGGACTACAATAAGCTATATCTAAACATTCTCATATAAAGGCAGAAAAAAGGGGTTTTTAAACCTCTATTAAGCTATGCTAATAAGGGTATTAAGCTATGGTCTTTTGGGGGCTTAAAGAGCAATTAATAAGCTACAATAAAAAGCTAAAAGATACTAGGGTCTAGTGGATAAATAAGCTGGAAAAAGGGGTTGAGATTGGATGCTCAGCACCAGGGGAGCCCAAACAGTGGACAAGGGGTCCTTTTTAAGCTTATGCAATAAGCTCTAAAGGGCTTTTTAGCCAAATCCAAGCACAAACAGATAAAAAGGGCATATGATTGAGCTTATTTCCAAAGATTGGGCTTCTAAAATACATTTAAACATGCTGATCTAGGGGATTTAAAATGGCTGTTTTAAAGAAAAAATGGCAACAACTCAGTTGAATACACTTTGGTACATTACAATGACAGGACAAAGGGTGTTGAAAAGGGCTGAATATATCATTCAAATGACACAATAAATGTGTGCTTAAGCTGTGTCAACAGCTTAAGCTTTTAAGCACAATGTGAACTTATGAAAAATCTGCCAGAATACAAAGGACTTAGAAACTTTATTTTTAAACTAAATCTTGGAATTATAATGGCTTAAATGAGCCTACACACTCAGCCAAGAATGGCTGAGTGCCTTTGACCCATGGTGGTGCTCAAACTGACCCATTTTAAGTCAGTGCCAAACACCCCTTTAATATATAAAAAGGTTGTTAACTGTTTTTTATGGTTAATGCAGGCTGAGAGAATCAATTATAAGTGAGGTTTAATAACTTTTAACACATTTTTAAATGATTTAAACAGAATTAAATAACTTAAATTATACCTTCAAATTTCGACAATAGTGATTTCAGAAACACTCTTAACTTTTATTAAAACTGAAAGTATTACAACATAAAACTTTAAATAAAGCTGAATTACATTAATTATTTAAAAGAAAGACTAGAAATGAAATTAAACTAAAAAAAACATAGTAAAAGTGGTGTAAAAACAGGGGATATATTTACTCGGCTTGTTCTCTTTTCTTTTATAGCAGTCCAAAAACTTCTCTTGGTCTTGGGTTGTTGTTCTTATGAGAGTACAAAGTCTAAGCACACTCTTTTGACCCTTGGATCCTTTTGTGCTACTTAAACACACCATCTCAGCCATTGAAGGTCTTCGGGTTGAGTGGGATTGCCAAGTGGGCATGGGTTATAAGGTTGGGGTGAGCTGGGAATGGTACTTGGGATAGTGGTATTGGCTATAAACCATGGGGGAGGGAGGTATGGTTTTGGCGGTAAACGTAAAGTACCCAAGTGGTTTGCATGTTTAAAAGAAAAAGAATGCGTGGAAGAGGCAACTTTGGCCCTCCAGCTTTGGCTCTCTTTTCATTTCCTTATAAGCCGAAAAACTAGTTATAAAAGATCTTTGGTTATTGACACAAATGGTCCTTGTCGTTTTATAACAAAAGAATTAAAAGGGGTTTTGGGTAATTGCAATAATGGTCCCTCTAGTTTATAACAGCAGATTTATAAAAGGTTTATGGGAATTGCAAATTTGGTCCCTGCTGTTTAAATAAAAGAAAGAATTGCCATTTGGCAGTTTTAGTCCCTCTCTTTATTTCACCATTTTTCTTTTATAAAACACTTTAAAAAATGACAGTTTAGCCCCTTGAGGTTTATAAAAATTGTTTCCATTTCTGGCCAGTAATGGCTTTGGGTTTTTGTGTTTGGGCTTGTATAGGGCCCAATAAGGTACAGGTTGGTTATTGTGCTTATTTCAAGCCCAATAATGTTATGAAGATGGGTTTTGTGTGTACCATGGCTAGATATTGGCTGTAAACTGGCTAGTATTGGTGCCTTCAAGTTCTTCACATACTTGTCAAATGCACACAAATGGTCTGCTGTAATTGAATTGTAGGCCCTTTTGTCCTTCACAGTCTTCATAATTATACTATTGGGCTTTCCCGGCCCATCAGATGGGTTAAGATTGCATCTAATAGTATTCTTCAGTTCCGGCTCCGGTTTGACTGTTGATTCTTCTGGATTGACTTTGACTTTGACTTTTTTGGACTTTGGCCTTGATTTTGCACAGTCTTTTCCATTCCATGCTCAGTTTTGTCATTTTGGCTTGGTTTTCTGCCTTTTTGTTGATATCCACTTCCTGCACAATACAAATGCAAAACAAACATATATTTGGCAGTTTTTGTCTGTTTTTGGTCATTTAAGCTCGTTTTCAGAGGTAAAAGATATGTGTAATTAAGCACTTATCAATCACCAATCCTGGTAGCTACACTGTCACACCCTGCCAAGGCGGAAACGCGAGGCGCGACGAGAAAGGGAATCATCACAACACATTGGCGTCTATATAGAGAAACTAAATCATGAAAATACCCCAAACACATCAACAAAATCCAAAAGGCGTCTAACATTAAAATGAAGGCATTTCATGTCAACGTCATGACATGCAAAAATTCATCCATCCTAACAGAACAAAACAAATAACATTCATCATTTAAAACAAATAATGAAATCTAGATAACTAAACTTCGCCAGCTGCCTACGGTCTATCTAGCCACTTTTCGTAACTTTAACCCCATCCTACTGAATACCTAAAAATGATGCTTATACGTCAACCAACGGTTGGTGAGAAACATAGGTTTTCAGACACTCGTATCAATAAATTTTTCAAAACAAATTTACGTAATTTCTTAGATTATACAAACAATACATTTGCAATGGCAATTAAATCCCCCCCCCCCACCCCCCCCTTAACTAACATACAAGCTAACAAGCAATTCAATCCAATCATATCAAACCAACACATCATATACTGGGTAGGCGTACCCATCCGATCCCTCATAACCAATACTGAGTAGGCGTACTCATCCGATCCCTCAGACACCAAGCAGACGACTTAAATCACTCTTGGATCATACCAAAATCCCTGTGGTTTCCCTCTAGCCCAGGCCATGGATACCCGCAAGTAACCATCCTGACTAGGCAACAATACATCATTATCATATCACATAAGATGCAGCACATAACGCATATCAGTCACATAATAGTTAATGCATTTACACTAACACATAATCACAGCAATTTAAAACATATTTCAACACTTGTATCATTTCCATCCCAAGTTTAAAACGCAATAAAAAGTTGGACAGTAACACATCGAATGCCAAAAACGCAGCTTTTTTTTTCCCATCCTTATCACGCAACATACAAATAAATAAACGACGGTTACACGCGAACAAGCTAAAAGCTCTGTCCATGTTACATACATAAGATGGGGATGTCTAAGGGTTGATTAACCATCATATGGGTCTACCCCTGACACCATGGGCCAAGCGTTACCTTAACCAACCTCATTTAACACATGTACACTAGTTAACACAATCTTATTCCAAAAATAGCAAAATTATAGTGTATTTTTACTAACTTAAAAACCTTACTTGCTGACTTTCATAAATTATATCAAAAATCACATAAGTTCATTTATGAGTTTACTAACTACCTTGTGATTCTGAAGCTCTCATTACATGTGCAACTATCCCAAATAAAATCCAACTTCAAAACTGTCCCAATTCGGATCTGATTGCACACTAAAATGTATGGCCCTAATTACCATACTTAGACATAAAATCAGAAGCTATTCTTCTAGGGTTTCTTTATATATATATTGAACCTAGTCACTGTAGATTGGCTAACCTTAATTCCACTTTTAAGTTAGGGTTTTACCCTCCCAAACATGACCTAATTCTGACCCGTATTCACTTTTTTGACAACTTTTCTTGTAACCAACATTTAACCAACTTCCAAAACTCAAAATCATTCGAGGACGGACTTGTTGAAAAATAGACTCTTTGAACTACAATTTAGGCTCTTAAATCATATCAAAACAGGTTTCTATCATCTAGATATCATCAGTTTAACACGGACCTAATTCTGCAAAACCCTAAATCAAGATCTAACGCAAACCCTAACATGCAACATGCATGATCATAATCCTAAACAAAAACCTAATCATCATTCAACATTAAAGCGCATATATAAATCCTGTATTTTATGTAAATACCCAAATCTATCATAAGTCTTTTAGCATGAAAGCATAATTCTAACTAAGTTAACTCTTGATTTCTTGATCCTAACACCGATTCTTGGTTACTTCTTGATCAAGATTCTTGGTTCCTTGTTCTTAGGGAGGTTAGAAGTCGAAACATATGGTTTTAGGGCTGAATGAGTCGCGGTTTTTGATATATAGGCTAAGGGATAACCTTATCTAATTAACTAGCATCCTAATCCTACTAAAATTCCTCTAGATAAGGCCCAAAATCCTTTTTCTTTTATTTTTTTTCTTTCTTTGGCCGATTTGATATATACATACATACATTTATTTTTATTTTTTTCTTAAATTATTATTTACATTATAATTTACATTACCATAAGTTTTTATAAAAATCTACGCTAATTTGGGTAAACCTTTTTACATCAACAATACTTACTAAACTTCCTAAAAATAACTTTTCATTTCACATTTCACTTTCCTTTTTTGGAAAGTCTACTATAAATATCCGAATTTCACTCACTTCACTTATTTCCAACATGATACATTTCCCATAAACTCTTAACACAAAATCATCCAACTATTAACGTAGCATTGCATGCAATACGCCATTCCTTTCCATTATCACTACACGTGAACAAATGGAATACTCATCACCAAACATAAACGCACTCAAAATGAGATGATCATACACCTCAAAATGATATCATGCACCTATTCAAACCACTTAGCACACATATATAACACATAGTACACAAGAAATCACACAAAATGAACTCTTAGCCATTTCTAAAGGTATCACTACCCTGATTAAATCACGGATGTCATAGTATCCCTTCCTTAAAGAAATCTCGTCCTGAGATTTAACTAGCTGGCTCAATAACTCGGTCCACGAACAACTATGGATACTTAATCCTCATCTTGTCTTTGTGTTCTCAAGTAAACTCAGGACCACGTTTCGAATTCCATCTAGCTTTCACAAGTGCTATTTTCCTACGTTTTAACTTCTTAATTTCTCAATCCATAATCTCTACAGCTTTCTTGACAAAATGAAGTGTCTTGTCGACCTTTATCTCATCCAATTTCACATGCAAACTTGCATCTGCCAGACACTTCTTTAGATTTGATACATGAAAGTGTGTAACATAAGCATACTCTAGGCATATCGCTATTCAACTCCTCAGGTAACCTCAACCTATAAGCTGCAAGGCCAATCCTTTTAAGGATCTCAAATGGTCCTATATATCTTGGTGCTAACTTACCTTTCTTTCCAAAATGAACTACGCCCTCCTAAGGCATCACCTTTAACAATACACGATCTCCCACCTCAAACTCTAACGGCTTACGCCTATAATCAACATAGCTCTTTTGACGATCTCTCACCGCTTTAGACTTTTCCTTTACCAACACTACCTTATCAGTCGTTTCTTGTACTAACTCAAGTCCACTCAAACTACTCTCTCCAAACTCTGCCCATAGAACAGGCGACCTACATTTCCTTCAATAAAAAGCTTCAAACGGAGCACACCGAATGCTCAAATGATAACTACCACCAAAATCGATAACACATTCCCAATCATTAATATCTTCCAAAGTCCTGAAATCATACGTTCAACTTTATGTCCATCCCCCATTTGAGGATTCAAAGCAACCTCAAATCCAATCGCGTCTCTAACACTTTCTGCAATGTTTGCCAAAACCACGAGGTAAATCATCCATCTTAATCGGAGTTGATCGTCACCAAAGTTCCATTCCTTGCTATTATCTCATCAATATAAATCCTTGCCAACATCACATCTTGAAATCTCCTTGTATAGCTAGAAAATAAGCTAACTTGGTTAGTCTATCAGACCATCACCCAAATCATATCGTACTCACTACTTTGACCTTGGAAATTTAGTGATAAAATCCATGGTGATTTTATCTCATTTTCACTCAAGTATCTCAGGCTGTTACAACAAGCAAAAAGTCTTTGACATTGCAGCCTTCACCTCTTAAATAAAACTGACAATTGCTAACATAGGTAGCTATATCCTTCACAGGCTACCAATAACATGTCTCCGATTATAGTATGCCTTATCCGCATCCTAATGAACCAAGTACCTAGATGCATAAGCCTCATCCATTACACTCCTACCAATAGAAACCCAAAATCCGATCTATAAAGTTCAAACTCTCGTCTCTTTTTCTTTCCATCAGTTGAATCTAAACAACGTAGCCATTCCAGCGAGTACGTTTTTCATGCTTGAACGCCTCACTTTGGGCTGCTAGTATTATTCCTCTTACTCGTCTTGATTTCACTCTCTCCTTTCTACTCAACGCATCACCTACTACATTCGCTTTATCGGAGTATCACACAAATCATTCTTCAAAGTCTGAAAAGCCTCTTCTTGTTCTACGCTCCACTCATACTTTTGATTCCTCTCAGTTAGGGAAGTAAGGGGTTCAACAATCTAAAAAAAATTCACGATGAACGTTGGTAGTAACCTAACAATCCTAAGAATAATCATCTAATCTCATCACTACCTTCACTCTTAACTGCGTGTCCAACGTGAATACGTTATGATGACTAACGTGACCAAAGAAATGCACGTGCTTTCCAACCAAAACTCACACTTAGAAACTTGCATACAACTTCTCCTTCCTTATTGATCTCCACCACTAAATTCAATATGAACTTCATTTCCGTCCTTCGACTTTGAGTAGGCCAGAATTTATCAATGAAATACCTGACAAACCTTACCTAAGTACGGTTTTGCAAACCCGGTTCATTAAGTCCAAGAAAACCGCTGGTGCACATTGGTTAACCGTAAAGGCATAACCAGTAGACTCCAAAATGTCTGTAATCACGTTTCGAAATGCTGTCTTTGTAATGTCATCCCACAATAGCACTCGTAGCCTGATATAACCAGACCAAAAATCTATCTTTAGGAAAAGGACACCTCCTCGTAAACTGATCAAAACCAGTCATCAATCCTAGGAGTGGATAACGGTTTTTAACACTTAATTTTCTACTCCCTGATGATCAATACAACAATGGCGAAAAGAACAACCTTCTTTCTTCATGAATAACACATGTGCTCCTCACGGAAAATGACTAGGTCGTATAAAACCATTGTCTTGCAACTCTCGAAGTTGTTCAGACAATTCTTGCATTTCTGAGGGTGCTAGACGATATGAAGACTTCGCGACTCGTGTCGCTCCATGAACCAAATCTATGCGGAACTCAACTTATCGTCGTGGTGGTCATCGATAAATCTTTCGGAAACACATCAATAAAATCTTGTACAAAACGAAATACAACGTCAATTTCAGTTCATCACCTTTATGTTCATGCAAGGTTTTCACGACTCCTTGAGTACCTTCACACCATGAACCCGAAGTAACTCATCTACCTTCCAACGTAAATCCAAACCACCTTCTCATGACATACTATCACAAACTTCGTCTTGGACAACCAGTTCATTCCCACAATCACATCAAAGCTTCCACGACTCAACGGTATCAACGAACTCCAAGGATTACGAATAATCAAATAGGATAACAACGAATATCGGGTCAAAGGCTAGAATGCATATAGGAGATTCCACATGCAAATTAGGACGTGGATACAAATAACATAAGAATCCTTGAAAGAAAGGAACGATATATGCACCGAGTGAAAAGCGCAAACAAAGAATATCAACAGGCGTACCACGACAAATGAACACATAAAAAATATCAATACGAAAGACAAAAATCCTTATACCCATTATCGACTTTACTCGAAATGCCAAATTAAATAATGTTTTTATAAAAATCAATTTAATTTAAGAAAATCAATTTAAGTCTAAAAATCATTTTAAATAATAATGAAATTTTCTTAAGTGTAATCTTTGAAAAATTTATTATGGTTGCTATAAAAATCTAGAGATGATTATCTAATGGTGTATCATACCTCACCACTATGAATCACTTTAAACATGCCTTTTATAATAAAATAAAATCTATTTACAAAGATCATTTTAACAACAAGTTTTCCCTCCAAACACCACACAATAACCTTTTCACAAAGGGTTTTTAAATTATGACAACAATTAAAAAATGTAATGTGTACACAAACAAAGACATAAACCATAATACCTAAAGGATCATAACAACAGACAAACAGACCTAAACAAAATCTATTGTTTGAAAACGAAAGAAACACCAGGAACCATAATACTACTACAAAATAAAATCAAAGACGTTACATACCCAAAAGAAAATGTAAGGTCTTATCCTAAAAAAAAGATCAACAAGCAAACCTAAAAGTATCGATACTAACACACTCCAACGAGGTTACAAAAATAAGGGATATCCAAAGAAGGGAGTAATGATGCCACACCAATATGTTAGGAACAATCAGTGCGTTAAAAGAAACCTTTGATACTCATATGAGTAATCAATGCAATGAAAGAACTAACGAAATGCGCCTATATCCGAAAGAGCAGATCCGAACAAACAATCGAGCAACGAGCAACCATAATAATAATAATAACACTAGGTATCTGCAAAATCCTAGATAGAAGAGAAACTTTACTATCTATACAAATCAATTCAACATAACCCTCCAATTAGGGTAGGCAGAATAATTCTCTAACCCATTAAAAAAACCACCACCTTACATTGATACACATAAAAAAAAAACATATTACACTACCATTTTATAACCAAACACAAATAAATGCAATCATGGTCACAAGTCTACTGTGGATGCCTTTAATAATTAGTTTTGGGCCAACCATAATTATAAGTGCCTCCTTTCACACGTGTACATACTTCCAAGACTACCCATTTCAATCACAATTTACATATAAGCACATATACCACATTTCACATTTTAAAACACTCCAACTTTATTTTACCGGGGAAGTGTCCCCTTTACCAAAAAAAAAACACACTCCAACTTAACACATAAAGGATGCTCCATCAAATAACTACTTACTTATATCAAAATAAAATCGAAACGATATAAAGGAACAAAAGTCTCGCAACAATTCCCAAAATACGAAATATCCAAAAGAAATAATCAATAACAACATGACGAGGTAAAGGACGGGATAAACTTATGTTGGGCCTCGCTTGGGTTTGACTTTGCCTCCGCAAGAATCACCTGACTCTGCGGGTCTAGCCTTATTACGCGCATCCAACAAACGATCAACTATCCTATCTCCTTTGGTTCCACAAGAGGCTCCTTATAACGCTTAAGTCTAGTTGGGAAAATAGTTCCCCAACGAGACTTCTAACGGGTGGGGGAAAACATAGCTAAAATATTAAGAAAGTAATAGATATCATATCAGATAATGGTAGGAAAAATAACTAAAATGACAACTTACCAAAATACGAGATACATAAGCTATGCAAAAATAAAGAGGAAGCATAGCAGTTATAGCATTAAACACTTAAGCCCTAAATGCATCTACACGAAGGACCCCTAGGTTATAGTCTAGGCTCAACGACCTACTTCTCTATAACCATTAGCTGTGATACCACGAGAAAGAGAATCATCACAACACATTGGCGTCTATATAGAGAAACTAAATCATGCAAATAATACAAGGTATAGACACGCAGTGTCATGAAAATACCCCAAACACATCAACAAAATCCAAAAGGCGTCTGACATTGAAATGAAGGCAGTTCATGTCAACGTCATAACATGCAAACATTCATACATCCTAACAGAACAAAACAAATAACATTCATCATCCAAAAAAATAGCAAAATCTAGATAACTAAACTTCACCAACTGCCTACGGTTCATCTAGCCACTTTTCCTAACTTTAACCTCATCCTGCTGAATACCTGAAAATGATTCATATACGTCAACCAACAGTTGGTGAGAAACATAGGTTTTCAGACACACATATCTAATAAATTTCCAAAATGATTTATCGAGTTTTTATGATTATAAAACAATACATTTGCATGGCAATTATGCTAACCAACATACAAGCTAACATGCAATTCAATCCAATCATATCAAACCAACAAATCATATACTGGGTAGGCGTACCCATCCGATCCCTCATAACCAACACTGAGTAGGAGTACTCATCTAATCCCTCAGACAGCAAGCAGACAACCTAAATCGCTCTTGGATCATATCAAAGCTTCCACGACTCAACGGTATCAACGAACTCTAAGGATTATGAACAATCAAATAGGATAACAACGAATATCGAGTCAAAGGCTAGAATGCATATAAGAGATTCCACATATGCAAATAGACGTGGATCAAATAACATAAGAATCCTTTGAAAGAAAGGATACGTATAAGCACCGAGTGAAAGCGCAAACAAAAGAAAATCAACAGGCGTACCACGACAAATGAACACATAAAAAATATCAATACGAAAAACGAAAATCCTTATACCCATTATCGACTATACTCGAAATGCCAAATTAAATATTGTTTTTATAAAAATCAATTTAAGTTAAGAAAATCAATTTAAGTCTAAAAATCATTTTAAATAATAATGAAATTGTCTTAAGTGTAATCTTTGAAAAATTCATTCTGGTTGCTATAAAAATCTAGAGATGGTTATCTAATGGTGTATCGTACCTCACCACTATGAATCACTTTAAACCTGCTTTTTATAATAAAATAAAATCTATTTACAAAGATCATTTTATACACAGTTTTCTCCAAACATCAACACAATACTTCCAAAGGGTTTTTATAATTAGACATCAATTATAAAATATGTTACTCAAACAAAGGACACCATAATACCAAAAGGGATCATAAAACACCATACAGACCCTAACATAATTCTATTGTTTGAAAACAAAAGAAAACACCAGGAACCATATACTCAAAATAAAATCAAGACGTTACATACCCAAAAGAAAACGTAAGGTCTTATCCTAAAATAAAGATCAACAAAGCAAACCTAAAAGTATCGATACTAACACGTCGCCAACGGGTTACAAAAAAATAAGGGATATACAAAGAAGGGAGTAATGATCCACACTAATATGTTAGGAACAATTAGTGCTTAAAAGAAACCTTTGATACTCATATGAGTAATCAATGCAATGAAAGAACTAACGAAATGCGCCTATATTCGAAAGAGCTGATCCGAACAAACAATCGAGCAACGAGCAACCATAATAATAATAATAATACTAGGTATTTGCAAATACTAGATAGAAAAGAAACTTACTATCTATACAACTCAATTCAACATATCCTCCAATTAGGGTAGGAGAATAATTCTTTACCCATACCACCATCCTTATCATGAATACACATATAAAAAAACATATCACACTACCACCTTACAACCAAACACAAATAAATGCAATCATGGTCACAAGTCTACGTGTGTGATGCCTTTATAATTATGTTGGCCACCATAATTATAAGTGCCTCCTTTCATACGTGTACTTACTTCCAAGACTACCCATTTCAATAATAATTCACATATAAGCACATATACCACATTTCACATCTTAAAAAACTCCAACTTAACACATAAAGGATGCTCCATCAAATAACTACTTACTTATATCAAAATAAAATCGAAACGACATAAAGGAACGAAAGTCTCGCAACAATTCCCAAAATACGAAATATCCAAAAGAAATAATCAATAACAACATGACGAGGTAAAAGACGGGATAAACTTATGTTGGGCCTCGCTTGGGTTTGACTTTGCCTCCGCAAGAATCACCCGACTCTGCGGGTCCAGCCCTATTACGCGCATCCGACAAACGATCAACTATCCTATCTCCTTTGGTTCCACAAGAGGCTCCTTATAACGCTTAAGTCCAGTTGGGAAAATGGTTCCCCAACGAGACTTCTTACGGGTGGGGGAAAACATAGCTAAAATACTAAGAAAGTAATACATATCATATCAGATAATGGTAGGCAAAATAACTAAAATGACAACTTAGCAAAATACGAGATATATAAGCTATGCAAAAATAGAGAGGAAGCATAGCAGTTATAGCATTAAACACTTAAGCCCTAAATGCATCTACATGAAGGACCCCTAGGTTATAGTCTAGGCTCAACCACCTACTTCTCTATAACCATTAGCTCTGATACCACGAGAAAGAGAATCATCACAACACATTGACGTCTATATAGAGAAACTAAATCATGCAAATAATACAAGGTATAGACACGCAGTGTCATGAAAATACCCCAAACACATCAACAAAATCCAAAAGAGGCGTTGACATGAAATGATGCAGTTCATGTCAAATCAGAAACATGCAAACATTCATACATCTTAACAGAGCAAAACAAATAACATTTATCATCAAAAAAATAGCAAAATCTAAATAACTAAACTTCGCCGGCTGCATACGGTTCATCTAGCCACTTTTCCTAACTTTAACCTCATCCTGCTAAAAACCTGAAAATGATGCTTATACGTCAACCAACGGTTGGTGAGAAACATAGGTTTTCAGACACATATATCCAATAAATTTCCAAAACGATTTATCGAGTTTCTGTGATTATAAAACAATACATTTGCATGGCAATTATGCTAATCAACATACAAGCTAACATGCAATTCAATCCAATCATATCAAACCAACAAATCATATACTGGGTAGGCGTACCCATCCGATCCCTCATAACCAACACTGAGTAGGCGTACTCATCTAATCCCTCAGAAAATAAGACGTAGAATAACGAAGTAAAAACAAGCAAATGACCTAATCCGCTACTGGATCATACCAAATCCCCGTGGTTTCCCTCTAGCCTAGGCCATAGATACCCGTAAGTAACCCTCCTGACTAGGCAACAATACATCATTATCATATCACATAACATGTAGCACATAACGTATATCAGTCACATAATAGTCCATGCATTTACACTAACACATAATCACAACAATTTAAAACATATTTCAACACTTACATCATTTCCATCCCAAGTTTAAAACGCAATAAAAAGTGGGACTATGTAACTCACCTGAATGCTCAAAACGCAGCTTCACAATTTCTATATCCGGCGCAACTATTACAAATATATAAAGCACGGTTACATGCACCGAACAACAAGCTCTAGTCCATGTTACATACATATGATGGATAGTCTAAGGGTTTGATTAACCATCATGGGTCACCCTGACACCATGCCCAATCTTAACCACCTCATTAACATATTACACTAGTTAACTATAATTTATTTAAAAATGTAGAATTTTAGTGTATCTTTACTACCTTAAAAACCTTACTTGCTAACCTTCATAAATTATACCAAAAATTACTTAAGTTCATGTATGAGTTTAATAACTACCTTGTGATTCCCAAGCTCTTATTACATGTGCAACTATTCCAAATAAAATCCAACTTCAAAACTATCCTTATAGGGTTTCTTCATATACATATTGAACCTAGTCACTATAGATTGGCTAACCTTAATTCCACTTTTAGGTTAGGGTTTTACCCTCCCAAACATAACCTCATTCTGACCCGTATTCACTGTTTTGACAACTTTTCTTGTAACCAACATTTCACCAAATTCCAAAACTCAAAATCATTCGAGGCCAGACTTTTTGAAAAATAGACTATTTGAACTACAATTTAGGCTCTTGAATCATATCAAAACACGTTTCTAACATCTAGATATCATCAGTTTAACACAGACTTAATTCTGCAAAACCCTAAATCAAGATCTAACGCAAATCCTAACATGCAACATGCATGATCATAACCCTAAACTAACCCTAATCATCATTCCATCATTAAAGCTCATATATAATATGTATTTTATGTAAACCTTAGATCCATCATAAGTCTTGTTACATGATTGCATAATTCTAACTAAGTTAAGCATACTTACCTCTTGATTGCTTGATCCTAACACCGATGGTCATGTTACTCTTTCAGAATACGATCTTGTTCCTTGTTCTTAGGGCGGGAGAAGTCGACCACATAGTATTTAGGCTAAAGTGAGTCATGTTATTGATGATATATAGGATTAGGGAATAACCGTTAATCAAAATTAACTAGCATCATAATCCTACTAAAACTCCTCTAGATAAGGCCCAAAATCCTTTTATTTTTTCCTTTCTTGGGCATATTTTATATATACATACATATATTTATTTATTTATTTTTATTAAATTATTATTTACATTACCTTAAATTTCTACAAAAATCTACGCTAATTTGGGTAAACCTTTTTACATAAACGCTACTTACTAAACTTTCTAAAAATAACTTTTCATTTCACATTTCACTTTCTATTTTTGGAAATATACAATAGAATCATCCTAAGTCATTTCACTCACTTTACTTATTTCCAAAATGACACATTTCCCATAAACGCTTAACACAAAATCATCCAACTATTGACGTAGCATTGCCTGCAATACGCCATTCCTTTCCATTATCACTACACGTGAACAAATAGAATACTCATCACCAAACACAAACGCACTCAAAATGAGATGATCATACACCTCAAAATGATATCATGCACCTATTTAAACCACTTAGCACACATATATAACACATAGCACACAATAAATCACACAAAACAAACTCTGTAGACCAATTCGTCCTAAAAGCTATCACTACCTGAGTTAAATCACGAATGTCACACACACCTTTGACATTGCTAGTTTGCCATTCATCCTCACCGATTCCAGATACATTGTCTCAAACTTCAATGGAATTCTAAACACTTGTTGCGCCCACTAAGGCAGTTTCTAGCACTAGCACAAGTAAGTTTCTTACATTTTGTCATGGTTTAGGCTAAGTTTTTTATGTGTGTTCTAATATCAGATGTCATTTACCTTATTTATGCAGATGGTGACACTTTTTTTATGTGTGTCTAATTTGTGAACTATATCTGAATGGGATTGTATTAATTGAGTCCTTGTTGAAACTAAAAGAATGAATCAAAGGTGGTGCTAAGAACTAAAAAAAAAGTTTTCTGGATTGAAGGTACGATCTCCTACGTTAGACATACCGACGGGTCTAAAAGATTTCGCGCACAGTCACGATGGGTAAGCACTTCGTTTGAATTGGGTAATGAGTAAGCACTTTATTCTAAGACTTTTTGAACGACTTTATTAGGAGTTAATTAATTCTTGCAAAACTGCTTGGTTACAAATTAGTGTACACAGTATATTTGTGCTTACTAATATGAACTCTTTTTCATGCTTAGGAATTGGTACGGATACCCGCATAAGGAATATTCAGAGAAAATAGCTATGCTAATATTGAATATAATTTAAACTAGTGTTTGCTTCTCACTTAAATTCATTTTTTTAGCAATATCGGCCTCTTAAGGATTACCAGATTCTAGTTCCTGGTGACAATTGGCTCTAAAGACTGGCCTTAGGTGTATCCCGGAGAAGTAATCAAGCAACCAGGCAAAGCTTACAATTGTTTGTGTCTTCATTAGTTGATTAGTTGAATACAAGATATAAACATTTATATCTTACAAGTGATGCTTATTTTGCAGATGTGTATCTGCACTTGGCATAATGTGGAAGCTTGCTCTACTTTGTGTATTCTACAAGTATGCGTTGAAGTAGAAGATATAGTTTTTGGTCAAGTTATATATGTCTTGCCCAAAATATTCTTTTTGTATTAATTTTAGCATGACTATTTGTTAGTTAATGTGTCATAGAACATTGCATTTCAAATTTATAATGTAGCTATGTGTATCATAGTGTAAATAAATCATGTGTTGGTTTCTACATTGTGTTGATATAAAAATGAGTTTCAGTTGCTTTTAGATCTGCATAATCTTTATGCAGAATATTATGGAAACGACTTCTCACTTAGCAACGAGCGATGTAGCAACGAAGGGTGTTTGTTGCTAATATCGTTGCTAACGTCATTTAGTAACAAAATTGGGCAGTTTAGCAATGATTTTGGGCCATTGCTATTGGTAGTTTTTCTAGTAGTAATTGTATGTGACTAAATACCCAAAAAAACATGCTTTGTGTGACTAAATATTACAAAAGGCCACACAAACATAAAATTCATATGGCCATTGGATGATCAATAGTCACACAAAATACATATTTCTTCACTTTAAACAGCATATGGTCACACTTATTAACACTTTTGGCCACTTTATGCTTAATTGTATGTGACTAAATACCCAAAAAAACATGCTTTGTGTGACTAAATATTACAAAAGGCCACACAAACATAAAATTCATGTGGCCATTGGATGTGATAGTCACACAAAATACACATTTTTTCACTTTAAACAGCATATGGTCACACTTATTAACACTTTTGATCACTTTATGCTCAATTGTATGTGACCAAATACCAAAAAAATATGCTTTGTGTGACTAAATATTACAAAAGGCCACACAAGCATAAAATTCATGTGGCCATTGGATGGACAATAGTCACACAAAATACACATTTACTTCACTTTAAACACCATATGGTCACACTTATTAACACTTTTGGCCACTTTATGCTTAATTGTATGTGACTAAATATAAAAAACATGCTTTGTGTGACTATACAGTGTTTATGGTCACTAATACTGATTAATCCAACTAAATTTGTACCTAATTAGTCACACATGTTAAGGTTTTGGTCACTATTTTTTAATGGATATGGCCACTAACTCAAAAATGTGATCGTAGGTACCCTACGGTGACGCGACCTTTAGTCACACACACTCGAAAAATCATGTGTGACTATATGTATATCGGCACACTTCTTTGGTGTAGCTAAATCCACTTTGTGTTCTAGTGGAGTACCTGGTAGCGAGAAATCCAAATAGTTGGTGTAGAGCTTTTTTCAACCTTAATGTCAAATGTGCTGCTTTTGAAAATGGTATATCAGAAAGTTATCATAAGGCCATACTGTTGTAAAGATCAAAGCTAGTTATTACTATGTTGGAAGACATAAGAATATACATCGTGCAGAGGTTGGTAGCCATGAACAAGTTGACAGTTAACTTAGAAGACCAAATCATTCCCACAGTTAGGAAAAGACTAGAGTACCTTAAACAAGAGCAAAGGTTAGACATATGTATTTGCAGATCAAATCACTCCCAAATCACTACCACAGTTGTATAAAACTTATAACTTTTTTTATGTATTTGCAGAAATTGGTATGTTTTCCCTAGCGCTTATGAGGAGTTGGAAGTAAGATGTGGAGATTAAGCTTATGCAGTGAATTTGTCTTTCAGAACATGTAGTTGCAGGTTGTAGGGTCGATATTCCTTAATGAAACACTGATATACTGTCAACTATGCGGAATCTAGTTGGCAGTACTAAGAAGAACACACAATGATTAATCAAACGATTTGTATTACCACACTTTGAATCTGCCTAAGTTTGCAGATCCCTAATACAATACTAATCTCTAACTAATAATTTTTCTGTTGTTGCTTTGTTGTCTATCCTAAAGAGCCTATCCTACTGATTGTTTATCCCTTGTTTCAGGTAGTGCATGACAAGGAGTTCAACGAATGAACTATTCACACCTTTCAAGGATCCGAAACAAGAATTTCGATCATCTAGGAAGCACTTCAAGACACTAAGTGTTGACGAACTAAGATCGCCTGATTTCAATTTATTTTCTAGACCAAAAATACTCGAAGGAAGAAGTTGCGAAAACAATGGCGGAAACCATGGAGCTATACATGAGCAAAACTCGAGCCGACTATGGATCGGGAGTTGCTGGCCTAAATATTGAAGACAGGATAACTTTGAACTACAGGGGCCATTTCGCAGGAACTACGTAACCAACACTTTTAGCGGGCAGATTTATGAAGATGCGAACGAACACATTGAGAAAGTTCTTGGAGTATCGTCGGATCTATTTACCATTCCAAATATTACTATAGTCCAAGTGATGCTTAGAGCCTTCCCCGTGTCCTTAACTAGAGCCGCAAGTCGTTGGGGAGAAACAAACCACGGGTTCAATTACAATTGGGATGGTCTTAAAACAAATTTTTGGAACAAAATATTGTTACTGCTCGACTGCAAGAAAATAGAGGAAATTAACAACTTTTAGCAAGAACCAATTGAAATCCTTTCCAAGCATGGTGACGCGATTAAAGAACTCTTGATGAAGGGTCCTCAAGTCTGTATTAACGGGGATGCAGGGAGGTTAATCTTGTTCTATAAGGATTTGGATTTTCCTACTCGACTGATTCTTGATTCATTGTGGTGCAATACCTTCTAAGATGCTGTGGATGTAAGGTAGCCTTCCAAGAAAGGGTGAATACGCTAAGTATGTCATTATGGAACATCTAGGTCAAGAAGTACTGATATACATCTGAACAGAGTGGCAGCGATATCTCATGTATCGTGGAGAGAGTTCTATGAAAGTGAAGGAATAAGTCTTTGAGGTATATAGTGGGAGGCGATACAAGGCATTGGGACCCTGTCTCCTCTATGAGGGCTCACTCAAAGTATGATGGGTATAAAATACCACACCACCCCCACTCATCACCCCTCTTCATTATACATTCTTTCCCACACCCCCCAACCCCAACCCCCACCAGAGTTGATTGGTCGTCTCGCACTAGGGGGGGGTGGGGGGGGGAGGGGGGGGGGTGGGGGAGGGGGGGGGGGGGGGGGGTGGGGGGGGTGGGGGGGGCTGGGGGGGGTGGTGGTGGGGGTGGGGGGGGTGGGGCGGGGGGGGGGGGGGGTGGGGAGGGGGTGGTGGGGGGGGGGGTGGGGAGGGCGGGGGGGGGGGGGGGGGGGGGTGGGGGGGGTGGGGTGGTTGTTTTTTTTTTTTTTTTTGTTTTTTTTGTTAGTTTTATGTTTTTTTTTTGTATGTTTTTTTGTTTTTTTTTTGTGTTTTTGTTGCTTTTTCTTTTTTTTGTTTTTTTTTTTTTTTTTTTTTTTTATTTTTTTTTTTTCTTTTTTTTTTTTTTTTTTTTTTTTTTTTTTTTCTTTTTTTTTTTTTATTTTTTTTTTTTCTTTTTTTTTTTTTTTTTTTTTTTTTTGTTTTTTTTTTTTTATTCATTTTTTTTTTTTTTTTTGTTTTTTTTTTGTGTTTGTTTATTTTGTTTTTTTTTTTTTTTTTTTTTTTAGTTGTTTTTTTTTTTTTTTTCTACTTTTTTTTTTTTTTTTTTGTTTTTTTTTTTTTCTTTTTTTTTTTTGTTTTTTTTTTTTGTTTTTTTTTTTCTTTTTTTTTTTTTTTTTTTTTTTTTTATTTTTTTTTTTTTTTTTTTTTTTTTTTTTTTTGTCTTTTTTCGATTTTTTTGTATGTTTTTTTTTCTTTTTTTTTTTTATATTTTATGTTTTTTTTTTTTTTATGACTTTTTTTTTTTTATCTTTTTATGGACCTTTCAAGGAGTGTATATATAGAGCAGCAGATCCAGGATTCTATCACAGGAACAACGTGAAGCTTCGTACAAGAATGAAGGAATCTATGGAAGATACCCTGAGAAAGTTTATGAGTGAATCAGCAAAGAGACATGAAGAAAACTCAAATTTGATTAAAGAAATCCGAGCTTCGACGGATGCTGCCATTCGAAACCAAGGAGCATCGATTAAGACTTTGGAGATTCAAATCGGGAAAATGAGCAAGGTACTATAGGAAAGAGGATTTAGGAGTCTACCTAGCTCTACTAAAGCGAACCCGAGAGATCAAGTCAAGTCAATTTTGACTACTATTAAAGCTGAATCATATCTAATACGTCGTACTAGATCCTCCCAATACGCCGTATCTAGTGGACAGAACCGTACACTAATGCACGAGATAAGACAAATGACGATTCCATTTCTAAGTCGTTTGAATGGTTACTACTGTGAAGAAAAAAAGGGATCATATGGACCACAATTGTCGAAAGCTTACTTTGAAGCTTTACATATCAATAATTCCATACCCCGAAAGGAGAAAGACCTAGGGAGTTTCACTTTACCTTGCTTTATTAATAATGCTTGCTTAAATAATGCCCTTGTTGACTTAGGAGCTAGAGTTAGTGTTATGCCTCTCTCGACCCACCTTAACTTAGGATTAGGCGAATTAGCTTACACTAAGTTGACAGTTGAATTGGTAAACAGGACAGTGAAATATCTAAAAGGAATAACTAAAAACGTGCTAGTAGGTATTGGTAAATTTGTTTTCCCAGTAGACTTTATAATTCTAGATATTCCCGAGGATATCAAAGTGCCCTTGATCCTTGGAAGACCATTTTTTGCCTATCGCCCGTGCTAAAATTGATGTTTACAAATGAAAGATTACTTTGAGAATTTGGGAAGAAAGAATTATTTTCAAAAGTGTTAAACCTGCTAGTAGTTTAATTAAGAGGGTCTACATGCTAAGTTTAAGAGAAAGAATGGAGCTTGATTTAGAAGCTAGGCTTATGGGAGAGACTTTGGTGATTAATAGATCATTAGACCCTTTGAATGGAGATTACATCGAATTAAATGATCTAAATGAACCATTTGAGCTTAGGAGAAATCAAGGTGATGATTTGATGCCCACCATTGAGGAAGGTGAGGTAATTGAGGAATTTAAAACTAGGGATGATGAACTTGATACTAGAATTGATGATTACCCTAGTTATTGCGACTATGATAAGAAGATCCATATAGATTGTGCTCACAACTTAAAGTTTTCTTGCATGATAGGATTTGAATTTACACACGCTAACTTCTTCCCATTATTGTATGTCAATGTGATGTCCAAAAAGTTTCATAATTCTATAATGAAAGATAAGATGGTGTACAAAGGGAATAATGTTGTAGGAGCTTTAATGAATGTGCCTATTTTTGTTGGAACCTTTTCTGTTGTGACGGATTTTGCAGTTTTAGAAAATATGGATGCTTATCGTGATGAAGGAATAGGCGATGTTATTTTTGGCGAACCATTTTTAAGAGAAGTTGGAATTAAAGCAAGACGGTTCGAAGGGATGATTACCATTTACAATGGTAATGATGAAGTAACTTACCAAATGGTGCGATCACATCCGAGGTTTAAACACCACACTAATGAGCAATGCAACAAGATTCCACCATTACTGAAGGTAAGTAATGAAGATAAGAAGAATGGAATCTCGCATCAATATACAAAGGAGTATTGAACTTAGGACCCGATTACATTCGAGATGCGAAGACGAAATAATGGCTCACACGCGGGCACATTAGCGTGCATGAGATGGAATGAAAAGAAGCTGAAGAAAAGTCTAACTTAAAGACTTCGCTGTAAACAAAAGTGCTTCCCGGGAGACAACCCAGAATGTTATTTAATTTTATCGAGTCTGTCTTCCCAGACATCAATACGGCATATCCGCTCCATACCATACGGCGTATTGATTATCTGGACGTTATCAGTCTTTACTTTTTATGCACTTTAAAAACATTATTGTCAATTCTGGCAATACGGCGTATTCATTTACATGATACGGCGTATTTACCAGACTGGCCCGTATTTAGTTTGTTTAGTTTAGTTTAAATTAATCGTAGATACCAAGATAGGAATACACGTTTTTTCTATTTTACACAGGACCTCGTGAAAGAAATATCGATGAATATTGGTGGAGAATTTACAAATCTGAAGATCTTGAAGTGTTGGAGTCTTGAAACCTTAAGACGGCTGTTCAACACGAATTCTTGCTCAAAAAACCGACATGAAGAATCTACCAAGCAAATATCAAGGGAGAATCTCATTCTAATGCTTTTTAATTCTCGTATTTTTAATGTTTTATCTATACTGGGGATGTGGAGGGTGGTTGAAAAAGTTTGGAGGATCATTGAAAGAATTCAGATTTGGATCATAAACGAATGAATTTCCAGCTCCTGAATCGCATATCGAACAAAATCCATTTCTAAGATTATTTCCACACCACTCGCAAGTACACCGTCGACAAAGTAAACCATCTAACGGACCTCCACACCCAAAGCAACCACGTTGGTTGAATGACGACATAAGAATTAAACAAATAGGAGGTTTGAAAAGATAAGATAGAGAAGATAGAGAATAATATTTTTGAAATTTTATATAATAATAAGTAGAAAATAATAAAAATATTTTTGGAACCGATTATCAAAGGTGCACGGTAGCTCTCTAGAAAACGTACAAAGAAGAGGAGGAGCGGGTAAGCGCGAAGCGTTTTAAAAACCTTCTCCTTTCGGGTCGAAGTTCGTAGGATCAACCCTCCTTATACCTCTCTTATAGTTTGTTAATCTAAAGATGAGCCGATCTAACAATTGACAACACGATTTCTTTTGTTATTTTTTTTTTAATTTTTTTTGGTATTTTAAATACTTTATAATAGAAAATAAATCTACAAAAATAAATCGAGAAAAATAAAATATTTTTGTATTTTATAGTTTTTTTATAAAAGAAAATGAAAAATAATAAAGAAATGTAAAATATACATTCACAAAAAATGATAACTTCAAGGGGAAGGGTCTTCAATGCACTAATCTTCAAACTTCAACGCGATAATCGTTTCACAGATCCCCGGCAACGGCACCAAAAATTGATCCGTGTAGATATATATAATATATATTAAAAGCAACTAGGGGAAACTACTCTTGTGAAAGAGTAATAAGCTAATCAATAATAAGATATATTTCCGGAAAGTATTGATGAGAAAATTACCCTTAGGAAAGGATAAAGTTCAAATCGTTCCCGAGTCGCTTTCCCAACGAAGCGTGAATTTGAAAATCTTGTTTCGGTTCGTGATCGCGTGCTTTAAAATTCAATATTTTGGATTTTGGATTCTAAATCTAATAACGCAAAGGGAAAACATATAAAGGCGCGTTAATCTAGAAATTAAGGCAATTTAAAAATCTAACGACATTTAAAAACAAGTAAAAACTAATTAATAACTAAAAGTTACTAACTAATTAACTAAAAATGATAAATTAAAACTCTAAAAACTCAAAATGCAAATTTCTTAAACTAAGATGTATTAAACTATTTTTTTAAAAACAGAAATTATTTTTTTGAATTTTTAAACTAATTAAAACTATTTTTAAAACTAAAGAATACTAAAAATTAAACTAAAAATACTAAACCTAATCCTAAAAATTTGAGAAAATTTATAAAAATACTAGATACTATTCTTAAGGTTTACAAAGAAAAATAGTTCAAAAAGCTAAAGCCATTAAGCTGTGAAAATTGAAATAAGCAAAATAAGCTAAGACTAAACGTAGTATAAGAATTAAATGAAAAGAAAGTGTAACTGAAAAAGACCCAAGGGCGACTGGTAAAGGTGTGTGTGTTGTGAAGGAGAGGTCACGGGTTCGAGTCCTATGACCTACCTTTTTGTAAAAACGTTTTTTTTATTTTTCTTTTTGAAAAGGCTAAAGAATAAGCTAAAATAAGCTACTTTAATAAAGGACTTAAAACCAGAACTTAATAATAAGCTAGAAAAAGCAAAACTAAAAGGTGACAGTTTTGTTTTTAAGACTTTGACATAATAAGCTAAAACTGTTTGGATTTTTTTACTCAATTAGCAAATAGAAAACTCATAAGCTAAAAATAGATCTAAACCTAGACCTAATAAGTACTTATGACTAGAAATTAGCAAATCCTATAAGCTGAAAAGCATTAAAAAGTAATAAGACAGTTTACTTAAAAACAGTTTTAAAGGACTTTTGACACATTTTAAGCTAAGAATTTTGAACTATTAAGAACTAAGAATAAGATAAAAACTAAAAACAGATTTAGGACTAGACTCAAATAACTCAAATAACCTGAATTAAGCTAATTTTCTAAGGAAATAAGCTAGAACAAAGAAGATGAAAATGACAGATTACTACTCTTATTTTTGGGATTTTTGTGATAAAATGACTAATTACAGCTAAGATTTAGGACTCAAAAATGACTTTGACACATAAAAGACTTGAAACAGATTTAAATCATACCACAATTAACTAATTTCAACAAAAATTATCCTAAATTAAGCTAGGAATTAATCACAAATGATCTGCAATTCAGACCTCTAAGAACAGCCTACTAACTAACTTTACTTGACTAATTTTTAGCTTAAATATTCAAAATGAGATTCCAAGGTCTAATGACTCCAAACAGATACACATTGATGCAATAGAAACACATTTTGAACATAAAAAACTCACCTTAAGCATACCTTTTATAAATCTAACTAAAAAGACAGTTTAGAGCTCTTTTGAAATGGCAAACATGAGATTTTGATCAAACAAACTTAAAAACTTAACAAAACCTATTCTAAGCTTATGAAAACTGACATTTAGACCTATTTTGAGCTTATGAAATTTATTAGAATCACTAAAACAAGCTGCACACAATTTCTTTATACCAAAACTGCTTATCCTAAACACCCCTTTAAAAATTTGAAAATCCTATTTTAAGCTAAGTCAGATCTAATTAAGCTTTGAATTGTAAAAACAGATGAAGTATTATGATTATTAAAGATAAATAAGCAAAAAACTTATAAGTTTAAGCACTAGATATTAAGCTACACTAATAAGCATTTTGACTACTAACTAAGCGGTTTTGAATAAAACTCAAATTAAACTAATTCTAACTATGCAAACTAAATATTTAAGACATAATAAGCTAACTTGAGGCAGAATAAGCACATTATAACAATAATAAGCACAGGATAAGCAAACTAACAAGCTAAATAGGAAATTAAGCTTAAAATGGTAAAGGTAAACTAACCTTGTCCTTTGCTCAAAACAAGGACATATTAATGCTCTTTAGCGCTTGTCTACAAGCTCCAACTTGTTTTCTTAAGCTGGTATGGTCCCATAAGCCCTTCCATTTCTGGCTTATCATCCACATTTAGCTTATTATGACTTTTTAGGTGATTTAAGTGAATGTCTTATTTAGTTAAGCCTTAAGAGAACTTAACTGAATAAGATCTAGCTTATGAAGTGATAAGAGCTTATTTGAGCTTTTTGGTTATTTCTAAACACATGTTAAACCAAATTGCATAAAACTTAAAAACTGAATTCAATACACAATATAAGAGTAAATTGAAATTTTATTAATGATTAAAAGATTACAAGCTTTGAAAACAAAATTACATTAATGAAAATACAATAAGATGGAAAATAAGCTAAAACTACACTACAAGCTACATCTCTAACTGTGTGACTAAAGCCCCTATTTATAGTTGAGGAGAGAGGATCCAGAAGGAGAGGAGCATCCCAAAAGCTCTAATCTCGTCCCTTGATCAATAACAAACTCTCAAATCTATCATTTGAACCCTTAGATTGCCTCCACGCCTTCTCAGCCAATAGGACACCTTGGGATTACCAAGGTGTCAGATAATGATGTCACACTCAAGCCACGTTGGCTTCTAGAAAAGATTCGAGTGAGGAGAGGTGGATTTTACCCGTACATACTCTTGCCAGTGTAACTTGGGAGGGAAGGGTGAACAGTAACAATTTGACCAAGTGTTTAATTATTTTGACTTGGATAGGTTTTGTGGTTTGGGCTTGGGTTATAACTTGGGCCTGTTTTGGAATGGATTTAAGAATTTGGACTTGGTATTGGATTTGGATTATGGACTTTGATAAAGGCTTATATTTTGGACTAGGATTAATATTCTTCAGATGTTAATGGGCTGACCCGGCCCACAAAACGGGTTTGGGTTGGTCCATTAAAAATGAATACGCCTTCGGCTTCGTTTTCTCACGCTCTTCCAATCTCGTGCTCGGTTTTTTGTCCTTTTTGGCTTTGTTTTTGTCTTTTTGTGGATATCCGTTACCTGCACAATACAATTAACAGAACACACATATACAATGTATTTTTTCATGTATTTTTGGTCATTTAAGCTCGTTTTTGTAAAAAAGTGATATGTGATTAAACACATATCAGTTGTCATAACTAGCTACTGTCCATCCATGGGTCCAAGAGTCTAAGTCTGAAAATCTGATCTTCAATAATGGGCTACTAGCTTCATTCTTCATGAGTATTGGTATGACTTGGTGTAATAATGGGCTACTAGCTATATTTTACTGAGATGTCTTGGTGCAATAATAGGCTACTAGCTCCATTTTTTATTTTTTTACTTTTGCACCATCTTTATATTTTTTAGCACATGGGTGGCTTTTTGTTGCACCCTCTTTTCTTCATTTTCTGCATAATATGCAAATGTTACAGGAGTTTATATCTTTAATTATTGCCCCTGCAACATCCGATATTATACGCACATCCCCCCACTTGAGATAAACAATGTCAAAAGTGGTGATATAGGGGGTCTTTATAGATCATAACTGGTTGTTCTTCCATGAATGCATATAATTCTCGTTCCCATTCCCCCGAACCATGGACTTAAGTAGCCAGAGATTTCAAAACAAAGAAAATAAAGACTACATGGTAGGCTAAGGTGAAATGGTGTAATGAAACATATAAAATATTGGTGAAAACATAGATTGGTTTGACAAGGGTGATCTAGGGGTATCTTGCACTAATAATGAGTGCAACAAAAGGGTTTATCACGAGAGGTCGACAAGTCAGTGTAACAAGTCGATAAACACACACATATAGGCTATTTGGGTGATTTCCTAAGTGTTGCCTTCTTGAACTATCTATTCCTGGTAATTAATTAGGTCTCGAAATGATGTACAGGCTAAGTTCTAAAGTCTACAATACTACCAGCACACTCAACATTTTGGTGGATTTTTGAGTTATATGATGGAAACAGAATAATAGGCTTAAATATCATCAAGTATAATAAAGGTTAATATGCATTCGGCAAAGATTTATTCTAGTTATTTAAGAAAAATTTGTCAAAAAATTTAAAATTGGCATAATTTTCAAAGAAAACTAGAAAATCGAAGGCAAAATATACGTCAAGTATTAATTCTACTCCCATCCCCCACTTGATTTGTACAATGTCCCTATTGTACATTAAGGAAATGAAATAATAAGAGAAGAGTAGAATTAAAACAAGAAACTCCCTAAGCATTGCTTCGAAATTTGAAATTTGACGAAAATCATTATTTCTGACTTCCCGCAAGCTCTTTATCCCCTGTGATCACAAAACAAACCAAAGCATAAAATTGTTCTACAAGAATTATGAAGTGTACAGGAAATACAAACCTAACTCACTTTCATAGGAATCACGATTGCATTTAGCATATGCAACAAGCATTTTAAACCACTTAGTGGACGAGTTTAGTCTCGTGAGGGCTTCCAAAGAACATACCCACAAAGTCCATTTACGTATACAAGGTTATACATGTTTAAAACTTAAATTTTTAGAATTTCAGAAGGAGGTTATGGCGTAACCAGTTAATGTGTTACGTCGTAACTGTACTGGTTACGGTGTAACTAAAGTTGTTACGCCACAACTGCTGCAAATTCAGCAAAGTTACCACATGAATATGAGTCGAGCCGGTCTCGATAATTCCCTCTAAGCTTCTGGATTCTGCAAAACAAAGTAAGAAACACGCAAACCAACCATGAAGAAAAGGAAATTTCATTAAATAAAGGACGGGTTGTCTCCCGACAAGCACCTTTTTTTATTAATGAGTCTTTAAGTTAGACTCATGCTAATGCTGCGTTTTGTTGTTTTCTACTTCCTTTCGGATCATTTCTTTAAATTTTGATCTGTTCTTCCTTCCAAGAGGTAAAATATTATCCACGTCTTTGGTAACACAGATGAAACTTTGTCCACCTTTGAACGATTATTTCTTAACCTCAAAGTTTCTACTTGTACTTCTGGTGGATGATAATCTTTGTCCTCTATTCCTACTTCCTCACATTCTTCATTTTCGAACTCATAGTTATGCCACTCATAATTTGTATTATGCACTTGGTTACAATATTCCCATATGTTATCTAAAATGTATCCCTTCTTCCCTATTCCAAGTCTGTACTCATCCGCTAGCTTATCGATTTTTAAATTGAATTCCCACTTGTAATCATCAAAGCTCCTATGAGTTGGATTATTTTCAAAGGCTGAGTTATTTTGGAAACAATCAATTAACCATAATTTTAATAGTGCCTTTTTCACAAGTTCACTAATGTCTGTATGCCCGACCTTAATCAATGTCCATTCCCTAAAGGTATAATCTCTGGTTCTTGGTTTGTTTGATTCTTGAGAGGATGCTCCAGACGAGGGACTAATATCACACCATTTAGCATATCTATTGTCCCAAACTAAGGCATCAGTTTGGCTCTTTCCGTATTTAGCTAAAAGGAAATCAGGAAAGGATCGTCATTTTCCTTTTATTTTTCTTCTCTCATTATCGTAGTTGTAGTACAAAAACCTTAAATTCCCAGTTTTAGATACCCCACAGATTTTTACCCTACCATCACACATTTTTTTTTCGGGGTCACAGGACGGCCACATTTTGGTTTGTTCTTTGATATTCTCTTTTATAGAGTTACAGAAGTGTGCTCTAGGAACATTCTTATCTAAATAAATTTTCCGTTTCTTAGGCTCCCGATTATCTAAGTTAGGGGACCTATTGTCCCAATTACCTGACTCTTCGTAATCGATTTGATTATTACTCTGAGTAGGAGATTGGGGTCTAATCATGAAAATTCTTTCACTAGGATTCGTATACTTATGATCTTTTCTTATTGTATCAAAACTTATTCTATCTTCATCAATTCCTAAAGATATTTTTCTAGCGAAGACATCTATTTCCGCATGGATGATAGCCAAAAAGGGTCTCCCTAGGATTGTAGTTTCAGAAGGGGTGTTGTCAATGATTACAAAATCAGAAGAGAATAATAATTTATCAATCTTAACTAGAACATTTTCAACTATTCCCAAGGGTGCCTTTTTAGACATATCTACCATTTCACAAAGCATATTTGTTTTCTTAAGATTGGTAAGATGTAAGTGTTCAAATTTACTCCTAGGCATTACATTAATACTAGCACCTAGGTCAGCCATGGCAAAAAAAAAAATTACCGATCATAAAGGGGAGTGTGAAGCTTCTCAGATTTAACTCTTTAGGTGGCTGTTGGTGTTGTAAAACTTCATGAGTATCACTTTCAGGTCCTGATATAAAGGACACTCTAATGAGTTTGTTGAGTCCAGATGTTTTCTGATCAGCAGTAACTGTTTTAATTTGTTCTGAAGATGAGTTAAGGGTTTTATCATAACGAATTTCCTTAGTTAATTGTGCAATCTGTGTTTCTAAATTTTTAAGCAAATGTCGCTTTGTTGGATCCTAGTATTAATCCTCAACATCTCTTGTAGTGTCCTTAATTCCAACAACCTCCATTTTCAGTACTTCTTCGTGCAGATTCCTCTTGATGCTTAGCTAATAATTCTTCTAAGCTCTGCCTCTTTTTGCCATATGGTGGACGATTATCAATCTTAGTGTAGTATCCAAGTGGTCCTACATGAAACTTTCCTTTATTACTTCTGTTAAAAGGTGTTGTTCATCTAAATTCTCTATATCTGACCTCTTCAACTTGTTTAACTTCCTCGTTAAGGGGACAATCCTTATCGAGGTGAGGTCCTTCGCAAATTGGCATCCAACCTGGATTGCATGAACACTTTCCTTTAGTTTCTTCATGTCTCGTGCCAGGTTGTCCAACTTGTTTACCAAAGCAGCTAGTCCATCCTTGTTACTACTGCTTCCGATATTCCTGCTTGTGGTTCCGTCGTGCCATTTTTGAGAATGATCAGCCATGGTCTGAATTGCGGTGAGATCTTGGGCTCTTCTCATCCCGGGGATAGGTCCTTGTGAATCAAGTAATTAACGGTTCATAGTGCTCAAACCTTTATAAAAGATATTTACCTTTTGATGATTATTGATGTCGTGGGTTGGGCACTTGTGTAGTAGGTCATTATACCGCTCCCAGGCCTGGTATAATGATTCATCTCCATCTTGATTGAAGTTGTGAATATCTTCAAGCTACTTTGCGTTCATGGAAGGTGGGCAGTACCTTTGAATAAAGGCCTTTTTAAGGAGGTCCCAGGTATTGATAGTTCCTAGGGCTAGTCTGTCCACCCATCGCTTTGCGGATCCGGTAAAAGTAAATGGAAAAACTCGGAGCATGACTGCATCTTTAGAGACTCCAGGAATGTTGAATAAGCCAACGATACTGAGGACCCGATCAATGTGATCGTGAGCATCCTCATCTTTGTTTCCGGAGAAAGTGTCTTCCCTCAATTCGCGCATGAATTGACTCTTGATTTTGAAATTAACATTGCCTCTGATTTCAGGTTTAATCACGCCCGGTGCCTGGTTTTCTCGTGACATGGTTCCTGCAGATATAGAGTTTAGAAGAGAAATAATGAAATATTCAAATTAATTCTAATTTTTAGCTCCCCGGCAACAGTGCCAAAAACTTGATGCGTATTTTCTTTTAAAATATATTTTTATCAAGTTTTAAATTTATAAAACTCGATCTACCTAACCACGCACTAACGGGAAGAGAACCCGATAGTGGGTAGTATAGAATGGTAAATCCGAGGTCGTCCCGAAAGCTAAGTTGTAATTAGTTTTAATTTCAAATGTTACGTTTTAAAAATGCTTTTTTGATTTGAATTGAAAGAAATTAAAAATAACAATAAAACAAATAACTAAAAATTAAAAGAGTAGAAGATATCAAGAGAGAAAACATGCTAATCTAGTTAGCTTCATTACTATTGTTATGAAAATGCTTTCCTGTGCAATGTTAAACTATGGTTTCATTAGTGGTTTCAAAGGTCGATAGACTTGAATGTGCATATATATTCTATCCTATACTTCCTGCGATTTCAAATCAGTCCCGAATCATCTGGGAGGTAGGTTATCCAGGTTGCAGTGATTAATCCCAACTATTCCTAAAACACATCTAATAACCTGCAAAGGTTATTAACCCTCTTTGAAAAAGTTCCTATGCTTTTTAAGTATTAAGTGATAAGTGCGGTGACCGGTTAGTTCCTACACCAAGTAAGGAGTTAGTGATCCTCCCTAGTGCCCATTGGATCCCATATTGACAAGATAATCTAATTATGAGGCAAGCTAGGTCCAAACCACCCGTACTACCAAAACCCAGGGTTACACGATAGTCAAGAAATATCTAATAAAACCATAATCTAACAGGAAACAATCATAACAATAGTAATTACATAACTAGGCCAGCACTTTAAGTGCTTAGCCGCTCATGGTAATGGAAACACAATAAGAGATAGAAGAAATCATATATTGAAAACTCATAATTCTTACAGTATTCGTATTTGAACGATTAAATACAAAAAGTAAGTAAAGTGTGATCTCTCTTGGACTCCAGGTGAAATTCTTTGAAGGTTGGAAGCCTTTGTCGCCTCTCCAATTGGTTGTGGAGGAAGTGATGTTGGAATAACTTGAATGAGGCCTCTATTTATAGGTATCAAACCTGTTACGGCGCAACCAATAAAGGTGTTACGCCGTAACCTTCTTACACGGCATTCCATAATTAAGCAGCTTGTTACGGCGTAACCAGATATGATGTTACGTCGTAACCTTTAAATAATGTCCATAAGTATGTGATCTTCATTCCATATTTGTAGATTCTCTTGGTTACGGCGTAACTAGGTAAGGTGTTACGCCGTAACTATAACTTTGATAAGATTTCCTTCCAAATATATGGTTACGGCGTAACTAGATATGGTTACGGCGTAACTAGATATAGTTACACCGTAAAGTATTCCTTGATCTTCGTACTTGCTTAATTTATGTTACGGTGTAACCATTTTTGGTGTTACGCCGTAACATTATTCAAAATTTACACTTTTAGTCCTTTTCCCTTCTTTCTTGTCACTTTTCTGCATTTCACTTGAAAACTACAAAACGATAGAAAATATCTCGTTTTCGAGCATTAGTGAAACTTTTGCAGGTAATATAAGGGGTATTTTGACACTAAAAAGTATTAAATATTTGATGTTATCAATTGCCTCCCAAGACTTATGGATTTGGCATGCTTTCTTTGGTGTCTCCGGGGTGAACAATGACGTGAATGTTTTACGGCAATCCTCTATTTTCAATGATCTCAAAGGAGTGAAAGCAACGGATGTTCCATTTGTGGCTAACGACGTGACTTCTAAAAGGGGAGGCATTTAGTCAAAGTGGTATGTTAAACAATACTTTAATTTTATGAAAAACGAAACACCCCCTTCGAAACTGAACGGGTATGTTTCCCCACTTGTATGCCTTTATCTTGGTATGCTATTTTAATCCTTATATGTACGCATTTAACTGTGATCTGTTGGGATTGTTGTTAGTATCATTTTGTATAATCTATGCGCACATTTTCTATGTGCAATGGGCGATACTTGCTGAACCGAATGCAGTTCACAAATGAGTGTATTTCCATGTGCAATGGGCTTGTACAGAAACACATGCGAATGGACAAAGAGTCACTAATGAGTACTACATAACCATAAACATCAAAATCACTTCATACAACACAAAGTCATTACAAAACACCATTTTCATTCATGAAATTAAGTTCATACAACCCCATTTGTGAACATTAACCTAAACATTGATAATCTCCTACGCTGATAATCTACATAATTCTTATCATGACACAGACCCTAAACATCATCTATTTAATTGCAAGCACCAAACACATACAAATTGCAAAGGCAAAAAAAATTGACTTCCAAAAGTCAAAGATGCCAAACTTTTCTGCAATTGGAGATTCTTCTCAACCAATTCAACTTCAAGTCCTTCAATCCTCACTTGGCGGCTGGTTTCTTGGCCCAATTGACGTCTTTTTTGAGGGTTCAAAGTATTGTACATTTCGTACAAATTCATCCTGTACCAATCCAATTCGATCTCAAGATCATACCAATCCTAAACTTCACATTTCTTTTTCATGGGTTTCGATCGATTAGGGCAAACAACAAACCTTCGAGCTGGATTAGTAGATGTCCATGTTGTTAATACTCTTAATGGGAGACCACAATCACAAGTTTGATCATGAAGGTAGGTAGACATTTTAGGGTTTTGATTTTGAAGAGAAATGAAATAAGAGATTATATGATTTAGGGTTACGTGAGTCGAATAGGGTATGGGTATTTAATAATGGGCCGGGTTAAAAAAATTATACGTGGAATAATAAGACAACAAATGTGACAGATGGAAATTAAAAAAATTTAATTTTAAATACGTGGAAATTCAGTAGGTCATATTGACTAGATTGGAATAAATTAGCCGGTTACAATACCTATACTAGTAATAAAATTAGTTTGTTACGTAGATTGGTAAATTTTAGTTTGTTGCCAGTTCAATATTTTAGTCACTCGTATATTACTAAGTCATTGATGTTTAGTTTAATATTTTCTCTATATGAGATGAAATATCAATTTGGTGAAAGTGAAGTGTCTTTAAGAAACTTGAGAAATGTATAGATTAGCTCTTTTTCTTTATGTGACTCAATTTTTTTATGGTGTTGTTGCTTTTCAAGAAAGGTTCACCTCTATATTAAACCAATTTTGAGCATTCTGTGACTCAAATAATAGCCGTACTATGTTTGAAGACAATCTTGATTTATGTAAGGTACTTTAGAGTTTTGTTTTTGAGCTTGATTTTTTCTTTGTTTATTTCTTACCCATTTGTCTCATTGGAGATGAAAGATTCACTAAATTGACCCTTTTATAACTGAACGGGTCACCATATTCATCTTTGCACGAAAAGTTATGAATTGTCCCTTTCATAACTACTTTTAAAGGTTGTTTAATGTTGCTTATTTAAACCGCTCATAGGGGCTTTTAAAGATTACCATTGAAACCTGATTATAGGCTGTTTTGGGATTGCTTAGATGTTGTTCATCACATTTGGCCACTTCATTATAGAACATGAAATCAGTAGTTTATATCTATTTAAAAATCTTTTATAATCCTGATTTATCGTGTAGATGCAAAGGGCTAAGGTGAAACCATGTTGTGAGCTATGCCCTACTCATTAGTGCTTACGGGAAAGCTCGAAAGGAAGAAGAAGCAATGGCTATTTTTGAAGAGATGCTAGATGCTGGTGTGAGGTGTGTTCATACTCATAGTTAATCCATGACAAAGTATATTATGTCTTTTAGTTAAGTGTTGCTTATATTAAGGTCTCGAGCCTCTAACGGATATATCATGAAATTGGTACCAAGACAGTTTAATTGCACCGTGTTCCTAACATTTGTCTTCCATTTTTGTTTTTCTTTTAGGCCAATGCAAAAAGCTTATAACATATTGCTTGATGCGTTTTCAATATCTGGTATGAATAGAGGTGGCAAATCATACCCATATGTCTTAACTTGGACTATTTGGACCCTTTTTTTTTAACATCATGGACTAAATGGGTATTGTCTTCTATTTTAATTGGGCTATTTGGGCAACACAAAAATTTTGAATTGAATAAGTGGGTATTATGGGAAGAATGTGATGGGTATTTTTGTGGCTCATTGGTTAAACTTGGGTCTCCCATAATATTATATAGAGGTGGATGGCAAATCTTATTTATTTAATAGTTTTTTTACGTTTTCGTCCGTTTTTTTACTATTTCTCCCTTTTTTATGATTTCGTGTGTTTTTTTACGATTTCGTTAGATTTTTTACGATTTCGTCGGTTTTTTACGTTTTCGTAGGTTTTTTTACTTTTTCGTTTGCTTTTTTACGATTTCGTCAGTTTTTTTACGATTTCGTTAGTTTTTTTTACGTTTTTGTACTTTTTTTACGATTTCGTCGGTTTTTTTACGATTTCGTCGGTCTTTTTACGTTTTCGTCTGTTTTTTACGATTTCGACCGTTTTTTACGATTTCATCCGTATTTTTACGATTTCGACCCTTTTTTACGATTTCGTCTGTTTTTTTTACTATTTTGCTCAGTTTTTTCACGTTTTCGTACATTTTTGTCCTTTTTTTTACAGTTACGTACATTTTTTATGTTTTCGCCCGTTTTTTTACGATTTCGCCTGTTTTTTATGATTTCGTCCTTTTTTTACGATTTCGCCCATTTTTTACGATTTCGTCTGTTTTTTACGTTTTCGTGCGCTTTTTACGTTTTCGTCCGTATTTTTAAGTTTTCGTCCGTTTTTTACGTTGTCGTCCATTTTTTACGTGTCCGTCTGGTTTCTTACGTTTCCGTCCGTCTTATTACGTTTTCGTCTGTTTTTTACGCTTTCGTCTGGGTTTTTACGTTTCCGTTCGTATTTTTACGTTTTCGTCCGTATTTTTACGTTATCGCCGTATTTTTACGATTTCGTACGTTTCGTCCGCTTTTTTACATTTGCGTCCGCGTTTTTACGTTTTCGCCCTTTTTCTTAAGATTTCGTCCGCTTTCGTACGTTTCCTCCGTTTTTTACGTTTTCGTACGTTTTTTTACGTTGCCGTACGTTTTCGTACGTCTTTACGTTTTCGTCCGCTTTCTTATGTTTTCGTGCGTCTTTTACGTTTTGTTGGTGAAATCGTAAAAAACCCAAGACGTAAAAAGCGGACGAAAACATAAGAAAACTTTAAAAGTCAACAGTGGACACTTATTTAGGGACGGAGGGAGTATAAATTTAGGAAAAGGAAAGTCAAATCAATCTTTTTTTAGATTGATTTTAGTTTTCCTATAAATAGTAGGTCTTTTTCTTTGTATGGATATCTATTGAGTTTTGATAATAATAAAAGCTTTTGCTTTAATCGAGTTCCCTACTGGAATTATCGATCCAATTGTTCTTTTAATTCGTATGTTGTCCTGCCGTTAAAGATCCGCATCATTTGGTATTAGAGCTATGGTACTAATGTCGAACGGAATTGTGGAGAGCATCTAATTCGTAGATTCTTCGGACGAGGCAACGAACCAGATCCACGTGACGTGAAGATCGCAAGCCTCAAGGAACGGATTCAAGAGCTCGAGTTCCCACAGTT
>BQNB010056626.1:2088-38595 GCA_026074375.1 Tanacetum coccineum
GAAATGTTACAATAATTAAGTCTGTTTCCTTGGCAAAAAACATATTCAGTTTCTGTTTTTTTAACATATAATTATTGTGTATGATGTAGCAGACACAGAGTTAAGGCATGATATAGGCGATTTAGGCATTACATTACTCTCATGCTTGGTTCCTGATACAGATTTTACAGAATTGAGGAGCGAAGAAGAGAAACATTGACTGATAAACTTGCAAAACTACATACTACAAATCCTGAAGCTTATGATCTTATTTTCAGGATGATAAACTACAAAATGAACATAAGGTATGACACATCATTCACTAGGTTTCTTAACTTTTAAACATGGAGTCAGACACTAATGTTGTCACTTGTAGACTTTCATATAGAGCCTTGCTCCATCATGTGTTCTTCTGGAAATGGCTCAAACGACTTACCTTCCTGGTTGACGCTAGTGAAATGTTGAAGCAGATCAAGAACCATGAACCAAACTCTCCCCAGTTACACGAGAAAAACAGTCTTGCGAATGTGGTATTTACAAATAAAGAGTGGTATAAAGAAGTCAACCAGGATTGATACGGTGCAAGGGACCGATCTGCACTTCCAAAAGATGTCTTCGGGCTTCTTAAACTCATCAGAGACACAAATGGACACTTAATGGAATTAAAGAAACCGGATTGGGACAAAAAGGAGCTTCTAACCCACATAACGTCCCGGTTCCCAACGTTGCTAATCAATCTCCACCAAATTCTAAAGTTCCATTATCGAAATTATAAGATCATGAAAGAATACCACAATGATACCTTGTGATTTATAGACAATAAAACGCTCTATATCAACTTTGAGTTTGTGCTTATACCTAATATTGTGCTTATACCTAATAATGTGATTTCAGAATGCTTTTGGTTGTATTGCCTTCATGAATGTAACACACAGGACAATTAGTTTATGAATAAGGCTCATCATATCGCTCGGCACTTAGAACGTAATGGCTAATTAGCTTTTATTAATGAGAAGAGTAATGAGGATGACCATTAACAACAATCGAAAACCAAAAGCATGGTTTGATCTCAAAACAGAACAAACCTTTAGAGGTAGATTAGTCAAGCGATAAGGATGGCCACAGAATCTAAATATATTTCAAACTGTCATGGATGTTTATTTTTGTGACAAACAAATCCTATGTATAAATGTAACAGCCTACATTCTCGCATATATTGAAACTTTCAAGACAAACAGGCAGGCACACTTTTATTTTGAGTGACCAAACAACAGTGAGTTCAGACAAACTACATTTATATGATAGGGATGGCTATAGCATCTTAATATATTTCAAACTATGATGACTATGTATTTCTCACAAATACACCTTATATCAATATAACAGCCTACATTGGCACATATATTTCAACTTTCAGGGCAAACAGGCAAGTGCACTTGTATTTTGAGTGATCAAATTACAGTGAGTTCAGAGAAACTACATGGACGTTGTCACGTGTCAAATGAATTCCTTAAACATGTATGCATATATAAACATTGCAGATATATGATATGCTAATCAGCTAATGTATGAGAAGAGGATATAGCACAAGGATATAAGCTTAACACACTAAAGACCAGCAATCTATCACCGCATAGCTATAGATTAGTAACTAATGTCAACTGCTTCAATTCACACAATAAGGGATCTTGTATTCAAAAAAGTATAACCAAAAAAAACAATTTACTTGAACATAAGCCAAGTTGCGACAAGATTTCATATAAACATATAGTGATGCAGAAAACTGAACAAACAGTGATATTTTAAAAATTGTTCGCACACTAAGATGATAAACTAAATCGACATCCTTTATAACCCAATGCCATTGAGACCTTTACTCCTCAAGGCCTGCTGCATTGAAGAAGATAGCTGTAGTCACATTCGTCAAATTCTTGGTTACAGCGATCACATTGCCATGTCGAGTCCCCTGATTTGGTTACTTTCTTGCTGCAGTGTCGGTCTCCAATTGGTAACGGGCAGGCAGTGTAACAAAAGCTGTCTGTTTTGATGAAAGTTACAGTTGCTTTTACAGTGACCCAATCTGGTTTATCTGATCTCCCAATGCCTTCTTCCTTGATCTGTGAGATTGTTTTACGAACTTCATTTTTTGATCCAACTGGCAAATCTCATGAGATGGACTGAGAAGCTAAATCTTTGCCGCCTCTATCAAACCAAGCTCTCAGATTGTTGGCCTCTGAAGAATCTGGATCTATGAATAGTTGAGTGGACGAAATAGTCCCGACTGATTTTCCACTGAAGTCGTTAATTCTTCCAGCTTTCATAGCTAAAACAGGAGATAAACCAGAACTAAACAACTCTTGAAGTTGTTGACCTTCCCTATTGCAGAACTCTCCCCAAAGTGTTAGTTCCACGCATCGACCTGACTGATCATTTAGCTTAATAGTCCTTTTCTGAGTCTCGATTCCATTCTTCCTTTGGATAGGGACAGAAGGGTCGACTTTTCTTACAACACCAATTACATGTATGATTGAATTATTCTCAGCAGTCTCAATCTCACTGATGGGCCTAAATGAGAATTGCTGTTGCGGGATCGAAGCATCTTCATCTGGGCATGGATCTATAGTTGAAGAGGATTCTAGGAAAATCTCCCATTCGTTGTTCAGATGATTGGAGTTTTTCTTAGCTGGTTTTAAACTACCTTTTGATATCATGTAGACTTTCCCAACTTCGATGACATCATAGAAGACATCAACCACATCATTAAAACAGGTCACACGTATTTCCCCACCATCCGAATCAAGAAGGTCAAAAGAGAAGACTTTTCCATCTCCTTTTGCGTTGTTGTAGCGACGGAGATCTCCTTTAGCAGTAACTCTTGCCTTGATAGCCCATCGACCTTGGTAAGGGTTAAGAGCAGAAATCGGGATGATGCGTGCTCGTGCCTCGTTCTTCATTATTCCATGGCTTTTGTACATAGGGGGTGGTTGGTATGCAGGTTGAATAGTTGGTCGGAAGGTTTGAGTGTTGCTACTTGTGTTTGTTGCACTCGAACGATTAAAAGAGGGCATTGTTGTTTGCTGAGAGACGTCATTAGAAACTGGATTGGGAGGCACGAACTCACGTGGGTTCCCAATGACTTCACATTCAGGTATTATAATCTCCATGTTTAGAACAACAATAACCCTGCATAGAATGAACAAAGAGTATCAATAATTAAGACAAAAACCATTTTCCTCTCTAAAACGAAGCACGGATCTATAATTTCAAACACAGATTAGATGGAAGTTATCTTTCTGCCAAAATATACACCAAATATATTTTACCCGTTGCTTCATACATCTAACTCGGTTATAGTGAACCATATTATAATCACATTGCTGCAACCACGAATAACTTATGTTTTCACTAGAAAGAAACATAAAGTAAACTGATACAGGTGCATGTGCATCACCAGCAAGATGATGCTAGTTACTCCATCAATTAGAGCAAGGAAAAATACTTAGATCAATATAAATCCATTTTTGCCCATAGAGTGAGTTACGTCACATCAATTTTATAAATGGTAGATGAAGAGAAGTTAATTACTTCGCTTCAGCCGTAATTTAAAACTGACCACTGATAAACACATACCAAACCAAGAACTTGCTTCTTAAAGTCAGACGCCATTGAAATGGGATGTTAGTGTATGGTTGTGTTTAACTGCTTATGCATCTCCTAAATAAGCCTCCCTCTAGCAGAACAATAGCTCAAACTCTAATTAGATGCCATTAAAAGATTCTCAAAGTTTCTAGCAGGATAGACGAAAAATGCAGCTATACTGTATCTTCCTTATTTAGTGTTGCAACTTATCTGAGGACCCAACAGCAGCTCAAAACCAAAACTTATATGGAAATAACTAGAGCACAGCTTATTTGAGGACCCAACAATGGCTCAAAACCTAAAACTTATATGGAAATAACCTAAATTATTATGGGTAATTAGCTTTATTAACGAGAAGAGTAAGGAGGACGGCCATTGTTGAAGATCATGGTATGATCTCAAAGAGTCAAAGTAGAACAAACCTTTAGAGATAGGTTAGTGAAGCGATAAGGATGACCGCAGTATCTAAATATATTTCAAACTGTAATTTTTTTTTTTGAACGGCAAATGGAATTTTATTAAAAAATGCTAGAAAGAAACTAGCAGACGATATACACGCAAAAACGATCCAACAAACAAAGAACGAAAAGGAACAGAAAAATACTAACGAAACAAACTCGCAAAACAACCAAAGGCTATTAGAATAAGAAGTATCCCACCATGGCGCCAACTGAATTAACTCCCATGAACGAAACCGAACACCCGAGGCATCATACCAAAAAGCGATCTAACCGGCATCCTTTGTTTGTCTCGATAAGGCATTATGAAGAAGAATAGCTTCTTTAACGTTGTCATAATAACTCCAAATCTGAAGATCGCTAGGAAAATAATCTTTCCACGAACGTAGTTGCGCGAGAGAGAACAACCCGTGTATATTTCCATTGGGGTCTCTATAGCTCCATCGTTTATCAGAATCTATCTCGTCACTAGTTAGAGGACCAATATAATCAATCCACCAAGAACCAGACTCAGCAGCAATATTTAAATCATTACCCGGGGGTGTAGATGGAGGCGCAATGATGGAGTCTTTTTCAGGAACAATAACTGGCGTAACATCCTCATTATCATCAGTGGTAACATTACCACAATCACCCTGAGAATGAACTCCAAGAATCTCACCAGCATCATCTTCCAAATTCTTTTCCATGCAATCCTTAATACACCCATCATTATACAAGACCGAATCATCACGAATCTCGCCTTCTTCAAAGGAGTCCACAAGATCACTTTCCACCCCACGAACATCCTCCTCTCGCAAAACCCGACTAGAAGGCGACACCGAATCATTGTTAACATTCTTAGGGGAATCTGAATCACAACTATCGACATCCAAATGCTCCTCATTTTCCAAACTTTCATCCAAACTAAGACCCTCTGCATCCTTCCTTTCCAGAGGATTAGACTCGGAATTGACCTCCATCGATTCAATATTGGGCGCCCAATATGCAAACTCAGTAGCGATAATACGATAAGTCCGATTACGATATGAAACTATAAAGGACTCTATCACACGATGTAAAGACTCTGTAAGGACACAAACCTTCCCATGAGACATTGGTCCATCACTTACCATATCCGTAAACACGCTGCTTCCCCACCGACCACCCAACTTCTTATAAACCTCTGGAGCCCATGATGCCAATGGCAGACCCACCAGGTCTATCCAAACACATCTTTCATCTGGAATAAAATCGTGAGAAACATCTTTGAACTCCAAAAATATCTCTTTTAACGCCTTTGAAGTCTTGACGCTTTCCACTTGATCCATAGAGTCGAATTCCAACCAAACCCAACGTCCCCCAACATATCTAAGACCAACATCATCGAATCCCTCAGAAGACATATGTTTTAGAAGCTCTGAAATGACACTTAAATCTTTAACTTTAGCAAGAATACTACGCTCCATACCATCCAAATCAATACAATCGTCTACCGAGATAGACATCACCGCTTCATTACCCGCTTCCTTATATACCTTGTTACAATCCGACACCCCCACAGATTCTGCTCCAGCATTACTTGTACCGTATTTGCCCGACATGTCCACTGATTTGTTGCCCAGGACCGCTTTAGCATACGAGTTAAAAGACTGAAAAACATTTTCGTTGATACTAACAGATTGAGAGTTCGAACCTACACTGGGTTTGCCGTCCCCAGAACGTTCCACAGGTCTATTATAAGTTCGACCATACTTCGCCACATCGGCAAATAAATGAAAACCACCCATCCATGCCGTTCTTAGATTGGAAACTAACTGATTGATATCATTAACGTTTATAAAACGTACAAAACCAAATCGATGACCCGATTTGGATCTCTTTGCAGCTATGTAAACATCGATCACCACACCCCATTTGTTACAAATATCCCAAAGATCTTGGACCGACGCATTCCATGGGATATTAGAAACAAAGATTGATGAAAACGACTTATGTTCCTCACGAAAATTAGGATGGGATTTGTTGGGAATACCTTTGTTACGTTGCTCTTGACGACGATTATTATCGAGATGATCGTTCCTTTTGCTTTCTGAATAATTATTAGATCGGTGACCTGTGCCAATTGCCATCGTTATTTAACAACAGAATAGCCAAGATCCGAAAATAGGATTGAAAACGCCTATCATTTGTGAAGATCTATGTGCGTTTGGATTTGATTTGGATTTGATGTGTAATCGGAGGAAGAATTGTAATCGGATTTGGATTTGATGTTGCAGGGTATATGGAATGATAAATGAATTGATTTTTAGGGATTTTTTTATTTTTCAAGCATATGACTACTACATTTTAACTGGACAATATTATTTATGAAACTAGAACTTCAAAAAAGAAATAATATATCTTGTTAGCTACTACTGTACTTAATTAGCACATCTTCACGCCATTTGCTCATTATATATAGCTATGATTTTTCTCAATTAATAAGATGATATTATATGTTTTTTTCATATGAGGCCATAGATGCTTCAATTCTTACTAGCAGGGTACCCGCGCGTTGCAGCGGCGGATATCATGTGATTAAAGTTTAGACGTGAACAAAACAAAAATAAACTGATTAACCGGAGAATAAAAAAAATATCTGAGTTCGACGTGATTCACATGTTTTTACCGGTTTCGACCGGTCATCTCCGTTTTATTTTCGGACGAATTTTATTGGCTAGCCAAACCGGTGGCGACACCGATTTCTGGTTGAACCCGTTGGTCCAGTTCAGTTTTCAAAACCATATGTATCATCAACTTGTTAGCATATAAATTGTTTTAAGCTTTATATATTTTATTAGTTTGTATAATGTGTATTTTTCATTTTATGGGTGTTTTTAAAGTAACATTGATTAGTGTATTTAATTAGTTTATACTTGTAACATATGCATGGGGGAATAAATGTTGTACATTTTGCTTTAATATATGTATTTTTCATTTTAGGGTGTTTTAAAAATAACATTAATTAGTGTATTTTATTAGTAAATACTTGTAACATACATGGAGAAATAAATATTGTACATTTTGCTTTAATATTTGTATTTGTTAGATAGTTGATTTTGTGGTGAAATGTTGCATTTAAAGATTGTACATTATGCTTTATAACTTCGATTACTTAATTTTTTTGAGGTGAAAGGTTGCATTTAATGATTGTACATTATGCTTTATAACTTTGATTACTTAATTTTTTTAAGTCATTAAATAAAGAGATAGTGTCTAATTTACTTTATATGTAGTATAGATGCTTTCATACTTAAACTTGTTCATACACACACTACAAGAAAAACTGGAACCGCGACGAGGATTTTGGCGAGGACATGGGTGTCCTCGTCCAAAACCCGCTAAACGACAAAAAGAAACTCAGTTAGAGTCAATTACTGTGGCTAAATTATGTTTTAAAAATTGACCAAAATATTTGACGAACCTATTGTCGTTCTTTGACTTTTCCCCGCCTCTCTTGTAAAGCTAATTCCTTCCCACTCATTTTTTCCGCCAAGGTTTTAAAGCATGACCCATGGTCATCGCCAATTCCATGACCCAAAAAAAAAAGGGTGGTGTTGATTGTGTTTATTGTTTGATTAACCGCAATTACCTGTGATTAAATCCATTGTGTGACGTGGCAAAAAGCTTTGGGGAGGACATGTCATCCCCAAAAGCTAGAAAATAATCATTATTATTAGAATAGTTACATATGTAATAATATTAATAAGAATAATAGTTAAAATATTAATAATAATATTGTTATATTATTCATAATTTAACTCGAAATTTAATTAAACCGAATGGTGTTAAACCACAACAAAGAAGTAAAACATACAAATTGCATTCCTAATCGATAAACGTTCAAACATTAAAGCATACAAATTATAATCTAAATCGATAAACATTCAAACATTAAAGCATACGAATTATATTCCAAATGTTAATTGCTTTGGCTAAATGAAAAACTACTCCAAACTAAGTTTTTCTATGTCATTATAAAGCTCGTGAAGTATTGCAGCTCACTCAAGTGTGTGGTTCTCGGGATGCATTTCCATCTCTAGTGTTGCCTCTAATATTTTTATCTTTATAGCCAAAAACTTAAGGGTGTGTTTAGTTGGGATTAATATCCCATTTTTTGGGGAAATGTTTCATATGATAATGGAAAAACAGAAAACCCGTTTAGTTGCACTTTTTTCAATACTTTTAAAAAAAATTAGAAATTCTCATTTTCCAATTTTAACTAGAAAAGCAGAAACTCCCATTTTACCCTTCTCTGTTTCTTTCCTCTAACAAAATAAAACCCGAGTTCCTAATATCATTCGACCTTTTATCGCCGCCCACCGGTTTTTATGTTTTTGTACGCTTTCATCTGTTTTCGTCTGTTTTTGTAGTTTTTTCTCCGTATTTATACGTTTTCGTCGGTTTTCTTACGTTTTCGTCGGTTTTCTTACATTTTCGTTAGTCTTTCTTACGTTGTCGTCCGTTCTCATACGTTTCTTTCGTTTTCGTACGTTTCATCCGTTTTCATACGTTCGTCTGTTTTTCTTTGTTTTTCTAGGTTTTTGCAAGTTTTGCACGTTTTCATCCGTTTTTGAACGTTTTTGCACCTTTTCATACGTTTTTGTTATTTTCGTCTATTTTTTTCATTTTTGAACGCTTTTATACGTATAGTACATTTCTTCCTTTTTAAAACGCTTTTACCTGTTTTTGTACATTTTTTTCGATTTTGAACGGTTTCATACGTTTTCCTACATTTTTATATGTTTTTGTCCGTTTTCTTATGTTTTTGTCCGTTTCATACGTTTTCGTTCGTTTTTGTATGTTTTCTTCCGTTTCCGTCCGTCTTTGTACATTTTTGCGCGTTTGTGAACCTTTTCATATGTTTTTCTCCGTTTTAGTCCGTTTCATCCGTTTTCATGTGTTTTCTTTCTTTTTCGTACGTTTTCGTTCATTTTTGTGCGCTTCATCCGTTTTTCTTTGATTCTACACATCTTTTATATAACTGTAACATTTACATGATGTTCGCACCACTACATCTCCTTTTCCACATGGACACTTAAAAGCTTCATATGGCTCATCTAGTTGTGTGGTCCAAAAAGGGGTGTGTGAATATGGTGGTGGTTGTGAGTATAATATTTTGTAATGTGTTAGTGGGTGTTATGAGGATAAGAAGTGTGTAAGTGTTTGTGTTATAAGCTCGGCTTATATGTAAAAAAAGAGCATTGTACGACGACTCTATAGCGACTAGTCAACTACATGTCGTCACTTTAGGTACTGGCTCAAGAGAAAGAGTGATGTAAAATATGCAGCAACATGAGTTGTGGTTGTGCCGTTGTAGTCCATGTGATTTAGAAATGAATTTTGTGGAATGACCGATGGAGATTTGACAAAAATTGTTTATGACTATTGTCCTGAATTGGACTTTCTTATTCACCCTAATTCACGACCACAACGAAGGGAGGAATTTAAGTCTGAAGTTGATGAGTTTGATTCAAAGCTAGTCGATGAATTAAAGATAATTGAATAGAAGGAAGGATAACCAATTAGACCAGCGGTTGAACATGCAAACCAACCCCTCCCATCCCCCCCCCCCCCTGTTGGAGTGGGAGGACGAATAACACTCAAACTAGTTCGAAATTCATCAAACATGTCAGAAGAAAGACCCTTAGTTAAAATATCGTCATATTCGTAGCGTGGAAGAACATGCAAAACGCGAACCTGTCGTGTAGCAAATTGATCCCGAACAAAGTGGATGTCAATTCCGCCGACATTTGCTCCTATGTTTGATATACTGCCACTGAATTGGAAGATAAATAAACTGCACTAAACAATAGTTGCAGAATCTAGAAGAGAGCATGAAATTCTCGAAGAAGATTATGTAACGAGGAAGTCTCAACCACTGCATTGGCAATACCACGGTATTCAACCTCAGTATTAGAACGAGATAAAGTGTACTGCCTCTTGGGAAGCTGATCTCGATCTCAAGAGAAGCGTGACGATCATCAGGTTTGTTTGGCATCTATGCCCCCTGCCCTCCAAACAGTACGTTTATTCTTGCTTTATATTCTATATTATTCTAATTTTAGAAAAACAAAAAGATTCAAAACCCAAATAATCAGGCTGTAATCCGAACGGATCTTGTTGAATGAATTGATCCATTGTTCTATGCCCTACTTCTTTCTCCACTGCACGAGCCAGACCTTTGTACGGGCTTTTCCCTTGAGTGGACAGGCTTGAGCGAGCATTCCGCCTTATGTTAGACCCCTCTTTCAGACCTAAACTGAAGATGATTTCTTTATTTTTGATCTCCAAACTTTCCTAATCAATCCTAAATTTCAGAGTTGCGTTAGCTGTGGATATAGACTAGGCTAAGGGGCGGACTTCATCTCTTCTATTCTCTTCACTTACACCTTACACTTCTGCTTGAGTCTAACGAATCTCAGGTGCGGAGCCTTTAAATCATTGACCATGCGCCTGGTTTGATTAGGACATTGCCGCATTTCATCTCAAAGAGGATCTAACTCTTTCTTTCCGGCTTAGCCGAACTACTTGCTCGGATCTGTGTGGGGGGGGGTGGGGGTCAATTCACTCTTTCTTTATCGCAAGCAAATAGCCAAAGAGCTGATGAAAGAGCACCGTCTTCTCTTATTACCTCCCCTTTGGTTTGGTGGCCTCCTTCCTTGATAAGAGTGAAAGGAGAATCAGAATCAGACTCTTGGACGTGGGATCTTGCCTAAATCAATTTCCATTGAGCGGGGTAAGTCTCAAAAAGCATTTCACTGGCACTCAGCCCTTCTCCCCTTACTCCAAGAGCCGAAACAGCCCCTATTCCTTCAACAGCCCCTACAACCCTTCTCCCAATAGTTTCAGAAAAGGCTACCGAAGACCAAGACAGTAAATTGTTTCCAACGAAAACACAATAACCTAAAGTAGAACGACGAGAAGTTTGGCAGCGTGCCCAATGAGCATCTGAATAAGCAACGGGAGAAGATGTCGAGGAAAAATACAACTCAAGACCATAATCCAAAGTGCCGCAAACATAACCTAAGATCCTCAGGACATTTGTTCATCATAGCTATGAATTATCTCTATTAATATAACAATATTATATGTCCTTTTCATATGAGACCATATATGCTTCATATTCTTATGCTTTCATACTTGACTTGTTCATACACACTAACCATGTTGCCATAAAATATCAAAACACAAAACTCTCAAATGAAAAAGTGAGTACCAGGCTCGCAATCAACTTACAATTATTCAGGCACTCAGCATAAGATCACCTTAGATAACAAACTTGATTTAAAGAAAAAGAGTATAACTTCATTGCTTTCGGAATGATAGCCCGTAAGATATGTTTATTCAGGTCATTACTAAGTATAACTCTTCTCACCTTAATTTTTCAAGACTTTGCAGTTGAATAATTTAAAACCATATAAACGAATCAAATCTTCATGCCATTTGTGGGTGTTAATGTTGAACTCTTTGAGTAAAAAAATGTATCTTGCTTGTCACCTTTACAAGCTTTGTTGAGCTGCCAATGAATCGATATATCTCTTGATGTCATAAAATCACTATTAGAATTACTTTATGACAAGAAAACCCCTTATGTAGAAAGTTATATGTCATCCTCCTAATTTACTATTTGATCATAGGCTGATAACACAATTCCTGGCATTTTATACCATGATTAATCTCGACACTCAAAAAATACATTGATGCCACAGCAATGAGGTTAGGTCCTATGGCCAAGGTCAAATTTTGTGGTAGGATTGTATCTTAATTCCTACATAACCGGTCGTCTTTTCTGTAAGAAGATCCAATAATGATTCACAGTCATGAACATATGATTTCTCGGGTTTATAATAACTCCACATAGATGGAGATGTCTTGCATCAAACCGCAAAGTTTTACACCTAGCGAAGGTCTAAAGATTTGTAGCATGTATTTGGCAAAGTTGTTTGACCACGTAATCTTCTAATGTATTTGGCAAAGTTGATTACCTTAAATGCTTTTAATTAAGGATCTACTACGCACTTCCTGATAACAACTTTCAAAATTATTTTGATAATCATATGTAGAGCAACTCATTTCACACAATTTCACTTCGCTTTCACAGCTTTTGGATTTGACTCTGATTCTCTAATCATAGATTAAGTATGAGACACACGCCAAACCATTACGGAAATAACATTAGTATAGTGACTTCCTTTTTAACATCACAAATGATTATTAATTTATTTCTTAAAATTTGGAAACACAACAGAAAACTGAGACAATAACATTTACTCACACACCATTAGCCACACATACAGCTATAAGTTTGTGACATGAGCATTGCGATTCAAGACAGAATGATCACATCAACTCATTAATCATTTTCCTATGACCAAGTGGATGGTTGAATGGTTGGATATCACAGTACTTGCAACTTGATGCCATGAGAGAGCCAATATCCAAATCATGATAGTTATTATCAATGTTAACGGGTTCCAGAAACTTGCGCGATATCACAACAGAGTTAATGACATCATCGTCTGGATGGAAAATTGAGAGAACATTGAACCCATGAAGACATTAGATCAACCGACGGTGTACATAAAAAGCGCGGGCACCGTGGGCGCCTCCTTAGCATTAGGATGGCACCCGGCATGTACTTAAGCCAATGTTGAATAACTTTTATTTTGTCGTCAATAGTCATCCCTACAAAGGGCTGCCAAGAAAAACACATCAAAATTCTTCAAATCATCAGTCACATCCATTATATCGGAAGAGTGGAACACCAAGTCATATTGGACAAGTCCATGATCGTCGAGAACCAGACGATAAACCATGGAATTTGCCATAGATCAATACATAGTTGTGAAAAGTTGTATACCTTGAGATGGTAAGAAGCCAATACTATGAGGAGAAAGGAAATGACCCAGACCATAAATGCTACACTTAAGGGGTATCTGTTTATTTGGTGGAATAGTGTTTTTATTAAGGATGTCATACTCGGACGCCAAGCATGTAGATAATTGGAATAGTAAGTGAAAAATATTAAGATGATGAAGAGGATTTTAGAAGATCCTAACAATGTGGATAAGTGAGCCTTCAAGTAGGCCCTCGGCCACTCCACAAATTAATGAGCTTAGACCTTATTTTTCCAGATTTGTGTGGGAGAGAGCTTATGTTAATAGAAGAGTGCGGGATGCATGCGTGGACGAGTTGAGTGAAGAGGTTGTCTACATCTTTAGAGGGCTTGAGTGTTTCAAGCTTCGAAAGTTGCTCATATATCTGGCACACTTTCTCATTAGGATGCTCTCTTCATGAACTTGGGACTTGGAGTGATTACCATTTCGACACTTGGAATGCCTAGCTCAAATAAATTTTGTTTGGTTTGAAGACTAAGTAGTAATTGTGTTTTGCATAGTTGTCATGTTATAATGCGTCCTATTTATAACTACATCTAAGTTCCACATAGCATTGGTGAAGAAGGCACAAGTCATGCTTGGTATTAAACGTAAACACCTAACAAAAGACTTGCATTGGAACAGAATAATAATTGTTAACAAAGTCTTTGCAATTAAATCTATACACACTCAGTTTGAATATCATTGAATAATATACCAGGAAGTATTCTGCGAATTTTTTATATTAAAATTGCTTAAGTTTGAAGTCTGGTTTAGAGTCTGTGCTGATATGGTTTTACTTGCTTTTAATTAATACTTGCATGTATTGATATCTTCGATGTGTTGAATATGATATAACAATATTATTCTGTGTTCTTACGATATTCTATTGGATAACCATCCTCTATTAAACAATGTTATTTATTGACTGCATCCATTAAAAGCTATATATATAAGTTCGTATGTGTTGGCATATCGTAAATAAATATACGGTCGGAAATATGTGAGACTATGGGACACACACGTATACACTGAGGATACGTTTATTAATGTAATTAATATATTTATTGTATATTAAATTATAATAATATGTTTTCACTAAATAATTAAATAGTCGTTAAGTTATTATAACACGATAGACGTTATAACATAATTATAGATAATTAACAATTGAAGGACTTGTTAGTACAAAAACCAAACCCGTGGGGTGTTGGTTGTGACCGGTCGAACCAAAGATGTACAAGGGAGGAAAGTGTCGATTTATAAATCTTAAATAGGTGTTCTAGTCTAACTTGGAGAACAAGTTTAGAGACTATATATATACCCCCTAAATTAAAATCAAACGAAGATATATGATATACCCTTAATAGACACACAATATATTTCCTTAATAAATATGTCGATGGGTTTATTAATCGCATGCAAGCTTTACGTTTGGATATATGATATTAATATCATGCATGTAATATCTACATGCATGTAAAATCTACATACGTAATATAACAATATATTGTATGTATATTCATCCCTTATGGTTTGACGATGGGTTTATTAATCCCTTGTGGGATTTGATCGTGTGATGACAAGATCTAAAACAGGAACATTGTGTTGGGTTGTTTTATTCGTGAGGCAAGATCTAGCATCCTAATGTATCTCGGTGACGTATAGTGTATGCACACCATGGAGTTTATCTACTTTAGTAACTTGTTTAGTTTGCGTGGTATTCGATTTATACACATGCGTATATTCAAGATGGTGTATTCGTTAATTGCTAAAAGGTACACACCTTCTTGAACCCTTGTTAACTATGTTATTCTATACGTGTTAATCTTCCGTTGCGTACTCGTGATATATTTAATGGTTAATAGTTATAAAACCCAACAGTGGCATCACGAGCCATCGTGTAGAATTTATAGTTACAAGTAATAAAATTTGACAAAAATTAAGGCTCTTGATTAATTTTTTAAGCCCTTTGGGCGTTTTATGAAATTTTATTGATAAAACTTGATGTGTTTAATTGTTAATTGATCGGTTTTATGTTTAAAATTAATTGTTAATTCAACATTCATGATAAATAAATGCAATTTATCATGAAAGATTATGGTGATATAATCTTGTTTAATTGTTAAAGATTTATTCAAGATATGATTGAACAAGAATAAAACATAGACATTAAATTTTGATTTTGGGTAGAATTCACGTCTTAAAGAACTAGGTGAAGACATTGGTATATGTCTTAATGGGCCTAAAAGTTGCTTAAATATTATGTGCTATGAGGTATATATTATAAATGGTTACGCAATCGATTATATTGATGGATTGGACCGGAGTTTTTAGACTAATGAGCCTTACTTGATAAATACTGTTTAATTATTAGAAAATTAGGATCATAATTGAAATTTACATGACATAAATGTTAAGAAATTTTATTTAGAAATAAATGTTATTGTCTGAGTCCCTTGTGTGTATAGTGTTTATTTAAGTTGGACTTGTGAGAATATAAAGGGAAATTCGAAAAATACATATAACAGACTAATCATAATGAAATCAATTTATTTATGACTATTTTATAGTTTTATAATGTATTTTCAAATTAAAGTTTTATTTTACAAATTGACGTAATATTGCAAAAAGTATAATTATATGCAAGGATAAGGTTCGGAGAGACTCGTCAAGACTTCGGTCTTGTTGATACCATTACCCTATAATACGTGACTACGTTGTAGTTTTCTTACCTTGCATACTATTTAGGAAGCCGCGAATGCTCTAGGGTTTGAATAATTTTTTAATCATTCTTTAATTTTTTTCTCGCGATAAAAATATAAATCTTAAGTTCCTGAAAAACGTTTTATTTGGGGAAAATCGTCATTTTTTAAAGGTAACACTAATTAAACACATTAAGATGTATAGAAAATAAGTGATACCGTAATAAATAACTTAATTGAGTAAAGTTTTTATTAAAATTTATGATACGAAGATGTATGCATGCTTCTTTGTACATATTTGCCATGTCACATATTATACCCTTTAAATAAGTTATTGCCATCCAATTTCTAAGAACACTTGCATATGCTTTTTACTATGCGTGAGACGTATGTAGATTGTACTCCTAAGGTGATTATACACTTTTTCGTGAAACGTTAGTGTTACATAATCACAGTTCTTGATTGGACGACTTAATCGGTTTAGTGGTGAGACCTTAAACTTGAGGCATAGATGGGATGAAACATGCTTATTAGTGTATTATTGTAATAAAGTAAGTCACATAAGGTTCTAGGAATTGCACAGGTGGCAATTATTGATTGTCAATTACCTTTTCATGTCATTTACGACGTCATCTATTTTACTAATTATTTTTTTTCTCGTACGCGTTTACATTTAATTTTAATAGTTAAGATTAAATCGCGTAAGCTATAAATTATCAATTAGCGTAAACGGACACCAAACGAATTAAAGTTTTCATCAAGCGAGCAATATATTATTTTTACGAAAGTAATAATAAACTTTTTATATTTTATTTTTATTGGTTGCGTAAAACGTTTACGTTTCGCAATAAAATACATTTAGGCATACCCGGAAGCACCAAAACTTTTCTACGCTTCAACAAATACCCACTTTTATACCCGATACTCAAATTTTATAAAAATCCATCACCTATATCAACACATGGCCGGATATGGAGCTAGAAAAACAAAGATAATATCTTACAAAACACATTTCCATAATTTCATGAGATTTCTTATTTATTTGAGGGAACCATGGACTCATTTTTTCCATGTATTGACCAAAGACTTCCCTAATTCACTCCCATGGTCCCTTTGAACTTTGACCACATCTAATAGAAGCCTTTGACTAGTCTTGATACATATAACACATTGCAAGACTTAGCTAAACACAACACACTCATTTCTTTACCAAAAATTTCACACAATCTCTTTGTTTTCCTCTCTATACCCACAGCACACATAAACACTCTACCGAATCCATACAAAATTTTATTTATAACATTCACACATCATTCCTAATATATACTAAGATGTTTTGAAGTATTGGTTAAGCCATTGAAAGGTGTAAGCAAGTATTTACAAGATAAAGTTTTCCTTGGAAAACTAGGGTTTTAAAGAGTGTAAGTTTTGGTTTACAATCTAAACAAGGGTTTGAATTTGTTACGTCATCATACTACATCTCATTAAGGTTATTTAAAACTCTTTATAAACTTACATTTATTATTTTATGCATATATGAACTCTATATAGTGAAATCACCATTTAGAGCTTTTAAACATGTTAAATGGATAACTTACTTGTGATTATGATTTTTAACACTTTTTCATATGATATGTGATTGGTAATATCATGGAATAATGAATTATAAGTATGGTAACATGTTTGTGAAAGTATAAAAAGTATGTACATAAACTTGTAATTAAGAGTTTAATTAAGGAAAGTTAAGGATTTCATGGAGGTTAAAGACTTTGAGGGCTGTTTTAATTCGAGTTTTAGGACAGTATGTTATACATTGTTATAAAGATAATACACCACCATGACGATCGCAAAATGATAAGAAACTCGAAAAACCGATTTAATAACGAAAAAGATACGACGATTCAAGATTACATAAATATATAATTTATAAAATATTTTTTATTAAAATTACTATTCACCACAGAAACTTCTATTTTATGAAAAATATCATTAATAGAGTTAAAACCATTTAAATACAAGAACTAACTCGAAAAATCAGCTAAAAAACGAGTTAAAACGAATAAGTTAAAACATTTACAGATTCACATAACTAAATTCTATAAAAATAAATATATAACTGTTAGAACAGTAAAAAACACTTTTTCATCAGAAAAAACTCAAAATTTGAAATGTTATATTTGATAACACGTCTTAAAACGAAAAGGCGTGACGTAAAAAAGAAAGAAACGGACTAAAAACGAGAAAGTTACGCCAGTTTTACTAAAGTATACTTATAAACGTTTTTACTTTATAAATATAATTTAACTAAAACGATTAGATGGTGATGTAGCTATATAGAATTATATGTGGTATTAGGTTAATCAAAGTACTATATTACTAGGGAGTTTCATAATGAGGCCTCTTCGGGGTGGCGTATCGACGAGTTGTTGGATTTACGATTTAAAGTGTCCTAGCTCCTCATACGTCACTACATGACCTCTTAATTATGATAGCCCGAATGATAGTATGATGAGCTATACGACCTATAAATAATCAAAGTGTTTAGTACTTATACGACCTATATTGGATTAGGTTGCCTTCGGATTCCTTCGTGACGCGTTTTTCTATTGTGAATGCTTGTTGATTTCTATTCACTCGAGGTGAGTTCATAGCCCCCTTTTTACTACGTGATTGTTTTACAAAATCTACGGGGTGAATTACATTGCTTGTTTTACTATTGGACACAAGTGTTTTTCTAAGTGTTTTCAAAATGTTTACAAAGTGTATGCTATCCAGATTACTGCCTGAATATTATTGCTAAGTTACCTTATTGCCGTGAAGTCCCTATTTATCATGAACCGTTAATTGCTATTGTAGTAAGCGCGAGTGTTGTGGATAGATCTATCGGGACTAACAATCCCCACCTTTCCTTGGGTCACTAGTTTGATCAAGGTGCATTTAACATTGAGAGGTGTTAGGTTGTTGGCAAGCATCCTATATTCTGATTGGGGCACAAATCTAGTTAAAGGCATCGGGGCAATGAGCTTAGTGCAATAATAAACGTTTTGGACTTCTGAAATGTTTCAGAGTCTACTATACCTTTGAATCTTATGTGGTCCACCACCTTTTTTAAAACCCGATAACCTATGATTTCACTCAACCTTTGTGTTGACTTTTACAGTAATTTCAAGTCCTAGTATGAAGATTGGACTTGGAGCCGTGACGGATACAATAAAGATGGATTATGTGTTTATCTATAATTCAATGCAACTTTTTATATCTTTTAAAAACTTAAGTCATCTTTGTAATATAAGCTTTTGTTTTAATTAAATATGTACTCTGAAAATGTTTATTACTTTAAAAAACATATGGGACCTAATGTATGAACTCTGATATTTTGCTATGGCATCGAATGAAATCTTATCTTAAAACGTCCATTTAAGGTCGTTTCCTATATCTTGATTGTTGTACTTTGACGTAGCACCCCATTGTTACCATTCCGCTGCTACCTGATTTAGGGGGTGTTACATCTTCATTGCCGCACTGAGAAACATCAAACCACTTGTTATTTCCCCTTTTGGACTACGAACATGCAGTTGATGCAAACATGAACAAAACGTCAACAATTTCTTGTAACAATACGATTATATGACAATTCAAACCACGCAGTTCCAAGTGTTGTAAAGTAACATCAGGTATCATTTTTACTATTATCTTCTATAGTATCAATTCTCTCCGAACCAACAAAATTCCTATCCAAACACTATTCTGCGAGATAAAATATGTAAAAATGAAATTTAAAGAAAACATACAATATGACCAGTCTTTAACCTAACAGTGGGATCCTCCATCATCTTCTGCAATGCTATCAAAAAACGGACAATCACAGACCCACCCGACGCCCCCACCCCGCGGTACCATTCGACATTTTTGTCCTTCCCGAATATTAAAATAGCCACAAAATTAAGCGACTTAACTTGAATAAAAGAGCAATGTACAAAAAAGTGGAATACATTCAAATGGTCAAAACTTATGTTAATGAGGTACTCCCTAAAAACGACTCAAAATATAGGCAAAATAAAGGAGTGTCGTTTAATTGCTTACAGCCTCCCTTACTAATTTTACTTATGAGAAAGAATACCTCTCCATCTTAAGAAATAAAAAAAAAAAAACCTTCTTTTGAATCAAGTTCAACATACTTAGCCTCCACAATTAATATAAGCCGTTACCAGGTATCCCATCTCTTTATTTAATATCTTTGTCTCAACACTTTTTAATGTAGGAAAAAGAATATATGTTACAGATCAATCTAGAAGCAGTAAAAACAATATACAAAAGTAAGTAAAAAAAATAATTATGATAAGAAACCCTAATATGATGACATTGTTTCTTTTTCTTCTATTTCTAGCTCCTTTTTATGTTGTTCTAAGTAGATGTAATTAGGTTCTTTTTTTTTCTTTTGGGTATCAATGGTTAAAAATTACCCCAATCTTATATTCTTTGTAATTGTCCATTTCTTACTACTATCTCACTGTCTACTTTCAACTAAGAAATTAGCTCCTATGCTAGTTTTTTTTAATAAAGTGTTTTTTGCCGTTAAAAAAAAAGATCATGATAAAAAAACTTCTAAACATTAAAAACTAAACACTACTACCCCAAAAAACACACAAATTAAAATCACATAATCATACAAATTAAAATGAAGCTTTAAATAAATAAAACCCCTAAAACGAAAAAAATAATACGAATAGATTATTTACCTTAGTCGAATATGGTTTCATGTTGTTCGTATGATATCGATAAACAAATTGAAGACTGATGAATTGGAGATAAAGAAAATTAATTTGTCGAGCCTCTGTGTTGGTAGAAATATCAATCATCATACAATGATGTGAATTTGTAAGAAAGCACGAAGATTGATTTTGAAAGTGGAAGGGAGAAAATCACGAAGATAATAGCACTATCTCAGATATGAATAGAAAAGTGGGATGTGGAAAGTGCCACGTGGGTTTATGACGTCAATTTATGACGTCAGAATTGGGGTGGGTGGAATTCAAAAAGATGTTTTTTTATTATTTATGTAGATTTGTTCATATTTATTTTTTGGCCTCCAGTAATGAAATACCATGTTGATTTTTAAATATACATGAGAATTTAAATCTTTGGAAAATATATTGATTTAATTACAAATGTTTGCGAAGGATATTGATGTAATTACAAAAGTTTAGAAAAGATATTGACGTAATTACAAAAGTGAGAAGGACATTAATGTAATATTGAACTTTTGTAAGAATATAGATGTAAATGCCTCAAAACTAAAAATGTGTAAATCAGTTGCCATTTTAAATTGAAAGTGATGCATAAATTTGTTGAAAATATAAAGTATCATGTGAAAAGCCAGTTGTTGTGTTTTGGACAACGGTGGCACAACTTGTTTAGAACTATAGAGTTTAGATGATTGGATTTGGAATACTCGATGTGCCTAAATTGAAATTGGGCTTTAGCGTTCTATGTATTTGGGCCTAAGCCCAGTATGTGTTTGGGCCTAAGCCCAGTACGCAAATCATATAAGGCTTTAAGTAGTCATGTAACATGGTAGGGGTGAGAAAAAAACCGAAATAACCGAAAAAACCGAAAACCGAAATCGGACTGAACAAAGTTACCCGAAAACCGAATTTTGCACAACTGAAACCGAACCGAACTAAACTAAAGCGAATATCGGTTCCAGGGTTGAAATGGGTTTGACAGTCTAATACCGAAAACCGAACCGAAAACCGAATTTATATAAATATATATATTTTTTAATATTTATATATATAAAAAGAACAATAAAATTTTATATATAAAAAAAAAAAATAATTAATATATATATAATATCTATAATATATAAATAAATATTATATAATATATATATATATACATATATATATATACATATATATATATATATACATATATATATATACATATATATATATATATATATATATATATATCAATAAAATTTTAACATAATATTGAAAAACACTTTTTATGTTTGAAATAATTTTTTTGCTAAATATATTTGTATATTTTTCTTTTTTTTTAATAAATTGTGTAATTCGGGTAAACCTGAAAATCGAACCGAACCAAACTAGGATTCAACCGAACCGAACCGAAAACCGAATTTGAATTCGGTTTGGGTCAGTATATGGGTTGACCTTAAAAAAACTTTTAACCGAACCGAACAAACCGAATAACCCGATAACCGAACCGATCAACACCCCTAGTTAGGGGTGGAACTTGGAAGTGCAAACGAAGTGGAGTTTGTATCGAGCAATTCAAGTCTGGTTAGAGCATGAGCTAGTTTGAGTCGAGTATTCATCCAGTTTGAGCACGCGCTCAAAAATTTGTAAAGAGTCGTCTTTGAGCTTATATAAGTTTGGCTAGTTACATCTCATTCGAGTCGATATTTATTACTAGTTTTTACAAACCGCATCTAACCCTTTGATGTAATTGGTATATTAATTAGAGATACATTTCGGTGGTGAATATAAAGATCGCATGCATTTAACATAAATTTGAGTATTTGTGGTGGATATTCAAACTTTTCCAGCCAGGCTACATCATGATCAATGCTTCTAGACTCTAGAGCTATCGATCCGAGTTTGAGCTTAATTATACCTTAAATACCCACAGTTTTTGCATTTGTACATATATGGTTTTCTGGACCGATTACAAGCTGGGCTTATAAATGATCACACTTAAATTAAAACTGGAAACAAAAATACTGGTTCATCAAAGGTTCAATTAAGTTAAGTTAGTCATAATGTCATATACTCATATATCTAGGATTCGAGTTCTCTTAGATAAATGATAAATCAGGCTAAAGTTGAATCCAAATAACAGTTTTAACCTTTAACATATGACATATAACGCATAACGGTATTTATTTTTGTTTTTAACCACTCAAGCTAGGTGACTTAGTTGCAAAAAAAGTTTGTGACTATTATTTTAAAATGTGTGAGATCTCAAAGTTTGATCAGTGTGGCGGTGGGTTCAAACCCCATTGATTAGTCATTTAGTCGGCCTAAAGGTCGAAAACCACGGTTAAAAAAATACAACATATAACGGGTTAAACACGAACATATTGTCATTTCGATGGAGACAACAGTTTCAAGCATAAATACAATACATAGCTTTAAGAATAAACTCTTCAATGCCTAGCAAGAAAACTCAACTATGTCACTTCATACTTCAAACAAAACTTGAATTCTGAAGTATTAGGAACAAGTTCAGTTTTATTATATACTGTAAATAAAAACCTTACTAAAATTAATAAACCAAATATTAAAAATCGCTTTTATAAAGTATACCTAAGAAGATCAGACCATTGTGGTCGAAATAGAGACTTGTCGTACATAATCGAACTGATCAAACTTTTAGATATTTTAAGCAAATAAATTTTCAAACGGTAGCCAATTCTCGAGAAGCAATGAAGTTCTTCAATATTTCATTAATCAATCTATCATTAAAGTCTTGTCTTGAAGAACTTATACGACCAGATGCTCGAGCTGGAAGCTTTTGTGTCGAAAACGCAGTCCCTGAGGTCAAGTTGCCAACTTTCCCGGCAATATCTAACAACAGTCGCATGTATGTATTCTTGAACCTTGTCCATAGGTTTCTCGGTGAAATTCTTTTCCAACGTAGTCTTTTCGCGATTTTCACCCTCCACGATTTCTTCATCTTCATGTCGTTGTTGTTGCTTCCATGATCTAAACGCTGGTATTTGCTTCTCTTTGTAAATCTTCTTGCATATGAATTCATTTCCATGAACAAATTTAGAGAGCTGAGGGGAGAAAAATAAGATTAGTATATGATCATAATGCTAAAGAAGATACTGTACTTTATATACAAAGTTTGAATCTCGTTTCAGTTTGTCTTGAAAAAAAGTCGTGGCTGGAAGATTTTATTCTTACATGCATTAAACGTATCTGATTAAATATTCTTTGTGTATTAAAGAAATAGGATTATTCAAATGTTCAGCTAGTTATATTATTTTATTTTCGTGACTTCAAGCTGTACAAAAGTCGAATATTTCATTCTTTAATATTACGGGTATGTTTGGCACGGAGCGGTGGTGGAGCTTTTTAGGACGGTGAGCGGTGAGCAAGAGCATTTTGATTTTTAGTGCTTGTTTGGCAAAAGGAGCGGTGAACGTTTTGATTTTTATTGGTCGTTTGGCAAATGAGCGGTAGGCGGTGCTATTTTTTAGGAAAACTATTTTTTTAATGCTTATTTAAGAAGCTTTGACAAATGAGCGGTGAGCTGTGAGAGCTACTGCACACTCCTACTGCTCACAGCTACAACTCACTATTACTGCTCACAGCTACTGCTACTGTTACTTTTAACAAACACACCATACATGCATCAAACATTTCTATTTAAACACTAGTTCAACTATTTATTTATCGTTTGTCATTGAAATTTGGGTGTTATGTAAACATAAAACATAAAACACATACCTAAACATGTGGTTAGTTAATTTATACATTATATGATAAATATGTTTTGTATTGTCACTCTTTCTATTCTATTCTTCTCAAATCAATCATATCATTAGACGTGGTTAATAGGCGTAACAATCAGTTTTTAAAAAATCTATTTCAATTCATCGACATCCCAGATATTTTGGAACCGGGATATCCAAAAGGATAGCGTTGATGTTGAATTTAATATTTCTAGAACAGTAGAACCGATACATGTCATTCATTATCTTATACGTGTATTATTGATTGTGATATGCAATAGATATTCAACAACTATCAAAATTATATCAACAGATAAATGGTCAAATAGGTATCACAAACCTTATCTCTAGGATATGTTGGATAAAAGTAATTTGAGATAAAATATGTTAACCATTTGTTTAAACTTTTGGGGTTCTAAAAGCCAAAAATTATAAGCAAAGTTTATCAAAACTTAATTTCCGTTTAGAATTTCAACTTTTAAAATTCTAGTGAAAAATGTTCTTTTTTTTCTTCTTCTAAATAAGGTCTTTTTCGTGAAAGTAAATGATTAAACTTTAACTTTACAAAGACGTTCACTTTTTTTTTGAACGACAAATTTTATTAAAAAACTAGCAAGGAGCTAAAAAAGATTACAAAATAAGACAATTAGGGTTCTTAAGCCAACTAACCCAATTGATTTTAAACTTACAACGATTAGAAAACCACAAATAGGACAACTGAACAACGTCATCGAATAGGAGATCTCGCTTAGGTTGCTTGGATCCGAACAAAACTTGGTTTCTAAAGCGCCAAATAAGCCACTACATGATGAAGCAAATGGCCTTCAAGAAACGTTCTTCAACTGTTTATAAAACGGGTGTTGTTGAGCAACAAAGCCATCTCGAATCTATCAAAAGAAATAGAATCCATCTCCCACCATCGCAAGAATTTGTTCCAAACTTGTCGAGCTAAAGGACAAGAGAAGAAAATGTGAGATGTAGATTCCGCCGCCGAGTTACAAAGAGGGCATAGAATCGAAAGAATGTCCATCCCTCTAAGCGAAAATGTTGCATCCTAGAAAGGGATCTTGTCAAGAAAACTTTCCAAGCGTGAATATTCACCTTGATAGGGATAATCTTAACCCATCTAGTAGGAACATCATTTTTAGGCAAGATGTTGTCGTCTATGCAAATACGAGTAGACTTGACCGAGAAATCACCAGAGGATTCGAGAGACCAAAACCACCGATCACACATATTAATAAGAGAGATGCCATTAGTTCGAGAGCCAAGCAAAGAAAACCAGTTCGTTCATTACCACCTCCTTTAGGAGATCTTCGAAAAGAGTGTATCAAAGATGGTTTGACTCAACATAGAAGCTACTCTAATGAGATTTGCAATGTCCAAAGCATAAAACCTCGATATATATATGAAAGGACCATCGTCAGGCCATTTGTCGTCTCCAAAAAGAAGTGGTTCTCGCATACACAACTTTTTTCATCATGAAATGCATAAGTTCGACACTTAAGAATAAGAGCATGCATCAACACGGATTAAATCTAACCAATGCGAATACGAAAAGACGTGACGCAAGAAGAAAGGGCCCCATGATTGCCATGCATAGCTTGAATGAAACGAGACCACCAAGAAGAATCTTGAGAAAAAAACGCCAAATCCATTTAAAAAGGAAAGCTCGATTCGTAGCATAAAGACTATAAATCCCGAACCACCATTTTTCTTAAAGCAAAGATCATGTCCCATCCACTCCATGAAATTTTTTTGTCCATGCCATCAGATTCCGTTAAAGAAATTCCTGCGAAGTACTCCAGCTATATTACTACGCCATGGGGATCCCTTAAACATGGACATATGAAAAGCAGTATCGAAGAGATGACACGACTTGATGAGAGTTAACATACCCCCAATCGAAAGGTTTTACCGTTTCCATTTTAGATATAGGCGAATAGAAACTTTAGAGATGACATCTTCCCATGGTTTAAGTCTCGACATATTATCACCAACAATGTCACCTAGATATTTGAAAGGAGATGAAAAAGTGGAACAACCAACCAGATTCGCTATTGATTCAACTTCATTCGAATTAACACCAACTCCCATCAATTTACTCTTGTGAAAATTAATCTTAAGACCGGAGGCTAAATAGAAGCAATTTAAAACTTTAGCAACAGTTTTAATGTTCGAACTATTCCATTCACCGATAAAGACCATGTCATCTGCGTAAAAAAGATGAGATATTGAAAAAGAAGCATTAATCGAGATACCTTTGAAGAGATTAGCTTCGATAACTCTTTTAAAAGATAGGTGAAGGGTTTCCATGATCAAAATAAAAAGGAATGGGGAGATAGGATCTCCTTGTTTTAATCTCTATGGAATTGAAAATCCGAGTAGGGTCTACCGTTGACAAGAACGAACCCGTGGCAGTTTCAAAGCAACCATTAATCCAAGAGCACCATTTTTGACCAAAGCCGAAAGCCTAAGAGTATCGATCAAGTAGTCCCATTTCACCGAGTCAAAAGCTTTTTCAAAGTCGACCTTAAAAATCATAGCTCTTTTCCTTTTATGTTTGCACAACTGTAACAACTCATCGAGAATGAACGGTCCATCCAAAATTTTGTGATTAGAAACAAAAGCCGATTGAACTTCACTAATAAGACAAGCAAGACATTGCAAAAAAAGTTAATATTAGCTAAAATCTTAGTAATGATTTTGAAAATAGCCCCCCAATAAGACTTATATGCCGAAGATTCGTTAACGATTTTCTCATCAAGGATTTAGGAATAAGCGCTATAAACATAAAGCATTAAAGATCCACTGAGGAATGAGTCCATACGCGAAGAAATCTGAAAACCAAGCGCTCTAAATCTTCAACTTGATCAGTGGATAGACGATTAGGGAAAACAAAATCAAAACTTAGATGAGGAGTATAAGATGGCGAAAATTGATTCTTGAAGTAGGAGTAAAATTCTCGTTTAACACCAACAGGATTAGAAATTCATTCACCATTGACTAGAGTGCCACGGATAGCAAGTTGAGATCTCATTTTATTAAGAATTCCATGAAAATATTTAGTATTTTCGTCACCTTCAATGGGCCAACAAACCTTAGCTTTTTGAGAGATCTCCGATGCGTCCAAATAATTAAGCTCCTGAAGTTCCTTTAAGAGTTTGGTTCGTTTAAGAATAATTTCTTCATTGCCCAAACCTCGGTCAATGGATTTATCGGCTTTCGAAAGGTTTTGAAGACTGTTGATTTTCTTCTCATAAGAACGAGATTTAGTCTCTTTAATCCAAACTTTGATAGCACTTTTAAGAAGTTGAAGTTTCTTCTTCATTCTGACCAGGCCATTCGAATCAGTGACATGCATGGACTTCCATGTTGATTCTACAAAGGAGTCAAAGCCTTCCATAGAGAACCACGAATGAAAAATGCGGAAAGGAGTCAGACCAAAATCATAAGAATTTTCCTTCAAAAGAATTGGCCGATGATCGGATAAATGCCTATCCAAACATAACGCCGATAAATGCGGAAAAGACAAAAATAAGCCTTCCGATAAGAGAAACCTATCGAGTTTGCTCATTTTGGATGCCGATTTATGAGCCCAAGTAAAAGTGTAACCTTCGAGGGGGAGATCAATTAAACCTGCCAAAGAAATGAAATTGTTAAAAGCGTTAGCTCCTTGACTATTGAAGGTAGAGCCGAACCTCTCATGCTCATAACGAACTTCATTGAAATCTCCCATGATCACAGTTTCACCATCCCACCTATCAATAAGAGAACGAAGATAATTCCAAAGATCACGTTTTTCAGTTAGCTCTTGAGGAGCGTAAACAGAAATAATTAGGAGCTTAGTAGAAGTGGGAACCCAAGTGCCCATAATAGCCATAAAATAATCATATTTCGAAACATGATCTTTGATGAATACACATGAATCCCAAACACAGAGAATACCACTAGAAAACCCGACTGAAGGCCCAACAACATGGTCGAAGTTTAAGTTTCCCCATAAAGACTTGATGGAAAATAAATCAATCGACTCCAACTTAGTTTCTTGAATAGCGAGAAAATTAATCCTATGTTTATGACATAACTCCTTAATCCACCCCATTTTGGTCTTGTTACCAAGACCTTGAACATTTAAGGACAAACAATTCATCTAAAAACATCGTAATCTCCTTATAGACCGATGATATCCTCAATATTTTTCGCACAACCTTCCATATTATAGCCCATGGTTTGTCCAACCTTAATAATTTCTTTCATAACATCTAAAATGGAACCACCTTCTTTACTAGATAAGGGACGTGAATTCATGCTGTGATGGGAAGAAACCCCATCGTTCAACTTCCTATTTTTAAGTTTACTAGATAAAGAATGAACCTGTTCACTAACAGTAATGTTGTCGTCTTTGTTATTAACCGGAGTGAATCCAGGAGGTATTCTAGTTTAGCAGTGCTCGAGTTGTTCGCCTTTTTGTGTTGGTTGTTAAGAATGCCATAAAGGTTAAAAGGGATTGTCAGAGTGAGATCCAACATCAGCTGCCACATTGTTGTTATCGGTATCATGAACAAGATCCTTAACATGAGAAAAACTGGATTCCGAGACCCTATCGATATCACTAGAGTCAATTTCGTCTTTATCACCAACAAAGTCATCGCCTATGTTATCATCTGATTCATCATCAGAAGAAGAAAAGTCTTGATTAGTGACAGCAAAAGTGGGGATCTATGCATGCGTTTCCTTTGTACGAATCTAGTAAACCTTTCCTTGAATAATAATTTTGCAGCACTCATTGATTATTACATCATTTTTCATTTTCAAACATAAAGGTTTATTCAACAAAGAAGGAGAGTCTGATATCTCCCATTCAACAATTTCACCCCATAATGAAGCAATCTTACATAAAGAATTAGGAGTCCAAGCGTTGATAGGTAAGCCATCAATAGAAACCCATATAATCCTTTCATCACAAACAAAAGAGTTAGAAGATTCTTTAATGATAGAAAACCAAGAACCCACACATGTGTGATTGAGAAGCTTGTCTTTAGATTCGACAGAGTCCGTTACAAGTAAAACCCACGTCCCTCCAAGATAGGTGATCTTAGTGTTGTGGAAACCCTCGTTAAAAAGAATGGAATATAAGTTAGGAATGGCAGTGACGTTTCTAACTTTACCCATAAGAGACAAACTGAAGTCGTGATCCTTGATACAAGTATCATCTAGAACAAGAGCAGGATTAGAGTTAACAATCTCCTTGTGGTATCCCTCTTTAAGAACAGAAGCAAAGGAGGTTTTGGAGGTTCCAAAATCAGAAGTTCTAAGGATGGAAGTATTAGGTTTTAAAGGTCTATGAAAACGTGCAACATTTGCGTGAATATGAAATCTTCCAATCCAAATAGTGCAAAGATTAGCCACCAGACGATCCAAATCCTTAACCTTAATGAAACGAACAAATGCAAAACGTTTGCCTGCCTTTGATTTCTTAACCGGAATGAAAACGTCAACAACCGAGCCATAATCATTACACACTTTCCAAAGATCACGAGAAGAACAAGTTTCTGGAAAATTGGTGACAAAAACGGATTTTGAAATTCTCAAAGTTTGATCTTCTTTAGAATGCCACTGACGAGATCCCATAGTAGAACAGAGACGAATCGAAAGAGAGAGAAACCCTAAAAAATAGATCGTAACCCTAAGCCTAAAGACCACGTCGAACTCGATAAAGGGAGATTAGAGTAACAAATCAAAGATCAATCCTCAATAACCAACGTTATTATATGAATGGTGATCTACAGGAACGAGGGATACGAATGAAAAAACGTAACCCTAAAACCTAAGACCACGTCGAATCTAATAAAGAAGGATATAAGAACAAAATCAAAGATAGTACCTCAATAATCAAACAGTATAGAGTGAATGGTGATCTAACAGGAAGGATCAACGATCATGAAATTAGGGTTGGTGAACATATTTGTGCCTGCTCCCAAGGATATGATAATTGATAGATCTAGTAATTCAATATAGTTTGTAACGTCGTATAACAACACCCCCCTAGCAACAAGGATTAATAAGTTCAAAGACATTCACTTAAGGAGGAGGATGTGATGTTGGGTTTTTTTTCGGCACATCAGCTTCACGTTATCAAAAAACACTTCATTTATCTTTATCTCAACTATTGCAACATATTCTTTTTTTCATTATTTTTTTTCTTTTCTAATTTTATTACGGAGTATTTAAAAACACTCTCAAATCATACGAAATAAAATAATGTATAGTGTGTATTTACAATCGGGATTTAAGTCCCGTGAATGAATTTTGTTTGCTTTTCACATGAGCCAGGGTGAGGTATTCCGTTGATTCTCGCAAAAGATTCTCTATTTCCTACTTTGTTTTCCGAACCGCACCTTCCACATTTAGAAAGTACATTTATAACCATTTGATATTTCTTTTATTCTGAAAGTATAAAAGTACACACTATGAGTTAAAAGTTCATTAGTTTTTTTGTTCCAAATAATTCTAGTCCGATTGCACTAGGCAAAGAAGAAGTTAATTGTGGGCAAAAATAGGGTGTGGCCAATGGTTGGTGTGGTGAGAGCATAGTAGGATAGGGGAAAGATATGCTATAGTGTACTCTTTAAGTCTACACGGGTTATCAATGCAAAACATAAACATTAGTCACCCTAAATATCAATTTGCAAATACCTGAATAAACTGAATAGATTGATCTATTCATGACTAAAGTTATCATCAAATTATTATCACCAAAAGCCCCCAACGATAATTTCATATTCTACAAAAATGCTCTCTAACTAAGTAATTATCAAAACAGTTGTCGTCAATATGTGTTCACTTTCAAGTGAGTTCGAATATCAACTAATTCAATAAAACTAGAGTTTTCAAGAACGGTTAATTATTCATGTTTTAGAAGTAAATGTCTAGTGGTGAGATGTAATTATTCATAAGTATTATGAATAGGCGGACTAGATAGTTTACTAAAGCGAGTCATAAAATTAGCAATATGTCATAAAATTAGCAATATGTCATAAAATCGTATCAATATGTCATAAAATCGTATAAGTTATGGCTTGAGCCATCCTCGAAAATACCACTTGATGGCACGAGACCCACACCGCACCTCGCGTTTTAGAGTGTTGAGTCACCACGACCACACCAAATGGTCTCGGATAACGCCAAATGATGGCACAAGACCCACACCGTGAGTCGCGTTTTCCTTCTGTTATGAGAAAACGCCAAAAGTTGGGGTACTTGACGGCACCAGAAATGTGGTGTTATGGATGAAGTGATGTTTTTGGTGTATGAGGTATTCTGGTGTTATGAGAAAAAATACTTATGTGACAACATTTTTCCCATAACACTAAATAATGGCACCATAAAATACCCGATGCTCTAAAATCACATTAGCAAGCCGTAGTTTTGCGAGTTTCTAATAATAATCTAATTTATCTTGCGTATCAAGTTGGAAATGGATGAGATAGTCGGTTAAAGAAATGCAAACTTTCAGGGCATGCTTGGTTGAGGGTATTAGAGGGTAAGGAATGGAAAAGGTAATGATTAGTTATGCTTGGTATGTTATTATGAAATGACCCGTTACTCTAAACAAGGTAATAAGCCATTACCTTACAAATTGGGGGTTATGGTATTCATTACCCTAAGTAACCACCAACTCAACCACTTACAATTTTTTTTCTTTCCAGCAATGTTTTTTCTCTTTTTTCTTAAAAAACTCAATTTGCCTATTACCATAAATTTTTGTAACGCCAGTAACTATATTTAAGAAACTAGATGCAAGATGTAGATTTTAATAAAGAGATGTCTTGTAAATCATAAATATTAATTATAATCTGTACTTGGTGACTTTAACTATACAAATTTATGTATGTTAATAAGATTATGGGTACGATATAATGCTTAGATATATTCTAAATGATATATTTTTTTTAAAAGATAATTTCAGGTTTTATATTTTGTTCTTGGTTTGTTATTTTTATATCTTAAAAAACATTTCTTATTCTTATAACATTTTAACCAAGCAAGTTCAATGCAATGAAAACCACTATTGCATTCCTTAGCATACCTTTTGCCTTTCCTTTTCCCATTCCTTTATTTGAACCAAGCGCACCCTCGATCAAAAATAGAGTCCAATCGAAGAGGTGTACACTTTCTGCCCGGACCCTGTTTAGCTCTAAGACATGTTATTATTATAATATTGTTTGATAAAATGTTTAAAATAAAGCAGTATCTGTTTCATAAGGTGATGCCTCTAATTATACATAAATAAAGTAGATAAACAAACATCTACATAACTAGATGGCCGACAGACCTTACATTATTATTGATAAAGTACAAACAACATCACACCGCATTAAAAAAGTAACATCTCTTCGTGAAGCACTCTTCTTTTTAGTGCTCCCCCTCTCCTTTCTTAGAAACGAAAATGAGAAAACAAATTTGACAAAATGAAAAAAAAAATCTTTACAGCTTGTTAGAGCATTGGGTACCATAAGTTATGGCTTGAGCCATCTCTGAAAACACCACTTGATGGCACGAGACCCACACCGCACCTCGCGTTTTAGAGTGTTGAGCCACCACGACCACACCAAATGGTCTCGGAAAACGCCAAATGATGGCACAAGACCCACACAGTGAGTCGCGTTTTCAGGTATTTTTCTTGTGTTATGAGAAAACGCCAAAAGTTAGGATACTTGACGGCACCAGAAAATGTGGTGTTATGGATGAAGTGATATTTTTGGTGTATGGGGTATTCTGGTGTTATGAAAAAAAATGCTGATGTGACAACACTTTTCCCATAACACTAAATAATGGCACCATAAAATAACCGATGCTCTAAAATCACATTAGCAAGCCGTAGTTTTGCGAGTTTCTAATAATAATCTAATTTATCTTGTGTGACATCATTTTGATCGACTTATATGCGCATGCCATTTCATTCTGGTTTTATTAATTTTAAATTCTAAGGGTTAACCAGACCAATATACAATTGTGAACCATTTTTTTTTAAAGAAAGGTAATGTTTTCTTCACAAATGAGTCCTGTACAATATGACCATTATATTCACCACAATTAACTTTTGGTGATGTGGTCTGCATAATACCCCTTACTATAATAACATTTGGAGTAAACTACATTTTTAGTCCTCGTGGTTTGCCGGTCTTCACTTTCAGTCCATTTTGTTGTTGACTGCTAGTTTGACTAGTTAAAACATATGAAATGACTAAAATACCCTTATGTCATACCCTTATGTCATTACTGTAAATGATTAAAATGACCTTTCAATTATTATTATTATTATTATTATTATTATTTATTAATCTTCACTTTATTTTACTTTTTTAAGAATAACACTTTTATTTATAAGATAGCACATTTTACCTCCATCACCACACACGAACCAACTACCTCTGTGTCATTTTTCTTTCTTTAGATCTTATTCCACAAAAACCACTAGCAGAAACAAGAACATAACCTTTGTTCTTGACACACAAATAAGAACAAGATATATTTCTCACAATTAAATCCTTTTGTTTTTTTATTTGATTATGGGCTAACACAAAAACAAACCCACACACAAACTTAATCAATACATCAAAAAAAAAACAAATCAAAAAACCTAACATATTCTTGAACCCAGATTCAAACAAGAAAAACCAAATACAAATATATACATCTTCTTGAGCACCACATGCCATCCCGTCGTTCTCACCATAGTTACAAAAAATATGACAAACCCTTCGAATCAAACACATCCTCATTTTCTAAATCTTAGATTTGATTTTTTTTGAAAAAGTCAAATAAATAAATAAAAAGACAGCAGCGGCTGATATGATGGCTGAGGAGGGTGGATGTGGCGTCGTAAATAATCGACAGAGGTGGTGGCGAGATGATGGCAGCAGTGGAGGTGACAAGTGGTTTTTGTGATGACATGTGGTTGGTGATAGGTGGTTATAGATATATAGGATGGTGACGGAGATGATGCTACGCCGGATATGGCGGTAGAGATGGGCGACGTGGAGGTGGTGGTTAGTTGGTCGGATGTGGTTGTGGCTGCCAATTTGATATGTTTCAATAATTGTTTTTGTTTTGAAGAGAGAAGGAAGAAATATAACTGGAAATGAGGAGAATGAGTGTGGTATACTTGTAGTTATAGAGTTTTTATATTATTAATTAATATATGTGAAAGGACGAATATGCCCTTATATTTAACAGTCAAATTGACGGTGTTAGACAAATTAGATTGAAAGTGAAACGGGTCGTCGGATTTTGGAGAAGATCCGTAAGTTTTTTGAAAAATGGACTAAAAGTGAAAGACCCGGTAAACCACGAGGACCAAAATTATAGTTTACTCTAACATTTATTAGAAGCCATAGTTTAGCTCAAACTACTTTGAATTTAAGCTCGTATTTTAGTAAGAATGCACCAGTCTTTTGACACAGGTCTATGGCCAGATGATGCAGATATCTGATCATATTTTCAGTCATTTCTAAAGACAGATGCGGTGATGGACTGACGGTGACTGTTGGGCTTCTAAAAGATAGTTTTTCATATACAAAATAACTTTACCGAAAATCCCAAATGAATTATACCTTGTTAATATGATTATCGTGATTAATGTGACACTACCTGACTATATCTAGCTTTATTTAGCTAGCAATCTTTATCACCTTATCGATACAGGTCTAAACCTAAACCCAAATGCATATATCTAATGCAGGTTGAAAGTGACTAAGTGAGAGCCCAAATGAGTTTTGCAAAGGAAATTGAATTGCGTAACACTAAAAGATAAATGCTAACTACAACAAGAACCGACAGCTAGCATTCTAACAAAATCAAATCGACGGCCTCCTGTTTTTTTAAGGGCAGGTTTAGGACACAACACTTTCATAAAAGTATGGGAGCTTATCCGAATTACTTATTCCAAACTTGTTGTTGTCTTTCTAAAAGGCAGTAAAAGGTGAAAGCTCAACTAAGGCGACTAGCCCCTCAAGGCACAAACAGGCGAGAACACGATTAAAGTAAGCTGATAAAAGTTGTCACGGTGTGTTTATGATACAAATTGGCATTATAAGGAAGATACAGATACCTTTCATCCTTGTAGAAGGATTTGTAAGCTCTAATTATAATTCCAAGCTATAATCTTAATGTGACAATCAATGGTTCGCATTACGATTCAAACTCTAAAGAACCGTGTGGAGCTAGCTTTTCGCACACGGTATAATTAAGCCTAATAAGGGCCACATTGTTGTTGAAGCCTCGCTCGAGTGACTGGTTGATCACGCAGATAGCCTTAGCCTCATAAGGCGACAAAGTTGTCGAAGCCTATCCTAAGGGACTAATCCATTAGGTCATCAACCTTATACTACAATGGTGCTCCTGATAGGTGGATTATTTATATATACACGATAATGCGAACTAAAAACCCCCCAAATAGCCACATAAATCATGCTTCACTAAATTATCATCAAGATAAATTCAAAACTACCAAGCTTTAATCAGTTTAAAACCTTAGTTATTACAGTGCACAACAACATTATCATATCACTTGAATCATAATAAAAAAACAACCTCAACCATGCAACCACATATCACATCTGTAACAATGGCGTTATTAAGCATGTATGCATGGTTCTAAGTTCTTACCCTTCCCACTTTCTTAGAAGGCACAAAGACGACTTCCATTGACATTGCAGGCGAAAGTACATAAAATAAGATTCTAAGAAGCAAAAAATTCTTGATGGCCCTCTTGGGAGATTCTTGGTCAACTCAGCTTTTCAAGGAAGTGACGTAACGAGATAAACTTCGACAGTTGTACATATGCTGGTCACATTATATTGTAACGTGTCAAACATTTTCATATGCATTTTCTTGTGGTGATCAAAGGCCAACGTTGGTTGCAACATCTATGTTCGGACTTTAGATGAACACCAATTTAAGAGGTCAAATTGTTAGTCCCTTGGAATCTGATATAAGGTTAAATTGTTAGTCCCTTGCAAATTGGTCATTGCAAAAGTGAGTACCGCGATCACTAATAATAGCACGAGAAGTTCCAAATCGTGCAAAAAGATATTTCAAGAATTTTACAACAACTCGGGCATCGTTAGTGGGGAGCGATTTTGCTTCAACCCATTTAGACAAGTAGTCAACGGCCACGAGAATATACTTGTTCCCTCGAGAAGACAGGAACGGGCCCATAAAATCGATGCCCCACACGTCAAAGATCTCACATTGAATTGCATTTTGGGGCATTTCATCTTTTTGCGAGATTTTGCCTTGACGTTGACAAGCGTCACACCGTGTGACCAAGT
>BQNB010056627.1:9158-38595 GCA_026074375.1 Tanacetum coccineum
GACATTGTACAACACATTTCAATTAAACCTAAAGACATTTTCAAGTAAAGACCTTACCTTGACCAAAGACTTCCCTAGATTTATTCATCTTGTCTAGGACTTACTATGCCACATTTGACTAGTCTTTTATACTTATAAGTCCTTCCTATTAAAGAGATAAACACACAAGTCTTTCCTTTACCAAAAATCAAAACCTATTCTCCCTTTTGTCTTTGATAAGCCCACGGCTCACCCCTTTTTCATATCAAATCCATACCAAAATTTATCTAACACATATACAAGTAATCTCACATCATATCTAAGATGTCTTAAGTTGTTTGCAAGGGTTGATTAAAGGTTTATAAGTATTTAAGCAAGTATTGCAAGATTAGGGTTTTCTTAGAAAACTAGGGTTTTCAAGTTGTGTAAGCTTGGATTTTTAATCTAAACAAGGGTTTAGATCATATTTTCCATCATCATACATCACTCTAAGGTTATCTAAATGCCCTCATTTTTTCATTTTCATGATTTTATGTGTATATATGTTCTATGTAGCAAAATCACCATTAGGATACTTTTAAGCATGTGAAAGGGATTTTTACTTGTGATAATTGTTTTGTACACTTTTACATGTGTTATGTTATTGGTAATATCATGTTAAAATGGATATATAAGTGTTTTACCATGTTGGTTTAAGTATAAAAAGTGTATATACAAATTAGGGTTTTAAAGTTTACTTAATAAGTTATGATTTAAAAGCGTTGTAAATGGCTTGTTAACCTTGTTATCATGGACTCATGTGGACAAAATATAGACAATGGACATTATTATATGTAATACATAGGGTAAAAAGAGTAGTGGAAGACTTATGGTAATTTACTAGGTTGAAAAGTACATAAACAAGTTATATAAATAAATATACATAATGATTTCAAAGGGGCTGTTTTAGTTTGTGTATGGTGACAGCCATATTATGTTTTATAAAGATAGTACATCTCATGATGATTCCAAATATGTAAAGAACTCGAAAAACCGCCTTATAACGAAAAAGATACGGCAAATATTTATAAAAGTAAATTTTATAAAAACAAGTTATCAAATACATCTGATATATAAATTTTAGTATTTTTCACAGATCACACATGATTTTAGGATTCTAAAACAAGTCGGATCATAATTTTTGGATCAATAACGAAAGAGTTATGAATTACGCGAGATTATATACTTAAATGTATAAAAATACTTTTATAAAACTATTTTTATAAAAGTTACTATTCACATCAGTAAATAGCATTTTAAAAACATTATTAATATGATAGAAATTTTAATAACAAAGACGTACTCAAAAGAATCGCTAAAAACGGAGCTATAACGAATAAAATACGACATTTACGAGTTTTACGTTAATTAAAGTTATAAAAATAAGTTTATAACTGGTATGAACAGTAAAAATCACTGTTCATCAGAGGACTAAAAATATGAAAATGTCAAATTTTGATAACTCGTCTTAATACGAAAGCATGGACATAAGAAACGCAAGAAACGGACTTGAAACGTGAAAGTTATGTCATTTTTACCAAAGGTATATTTATAAACGTTTTAACTTTATAAATATGATTTCACTAAAACAATTAGATGGTGATTAGCTATATAGAAATATACATGGTAGTAGTTACCCAATGTGATTAGTACTTATACGACCTATATTGGATTAGGTTGCACTCGATCATTACCGTGACGCATTTTCTGTGATACACTTGATATACGCTCACTCAAGGTGAGTTCATAGCCCACGTTTTACATGATTTGTTTTATAAGTTTTTGGGGTAAGAAACATGCATTGTTTTATAATTGGACACAAGTGGATAATTTTTACATCATGATTACGTGTTTCCTAAGTAGCGATAACCCAAGTTGAGCCCATTATCATGAACTGTCAGTTACTGGATTATGAGCGCGAATGTTATGAATAGATCTATTGGGATTGACATCCCTGTTCCGGTGATTAGCTATCACCGGACAAACGAACTTATACCATGTCGAACATAGGATGTTGTGGGTTAGAACATCAACACGGGCAATGTAGGCAATTTATATTGTATTCATTCATGTCGAGCTTCAGTGTCATGAGCTTAGGGCAACGTAATTATATTTATATGATGTCTGTATCTGTTGCATTATCATACACTTGGGAAATCTTGTGGTCCTACCTTATATGCTTTATCAAACCTATGAATTCACCAACATTATTGTTGACGTTTTAAAGCAATGTTTTTCAGGAGGTCAATAAGCACGAGGTGCAAGGGATACATTGGTGGTTTTGATTTGAATATCATGCTTTAAAGATTTTGTCGCATTACATTTTGTATATCTGTTATGGGCTTGAAATCTTTGTATTTTGAACAAGTGAAGCTTCGGGCTTATGTAACAAATACTTTGTTAAATCCAATGTATCGGTTTTAAATGACTTTTTGGTCGTTCTATATATATCTTGTGTTATTGATCATTGAAGTAACACGCCCCGGACCCTTATTCCGCTGCGACCCAATTTGGGGGTGTTACAAGAATGGCTTGGTTCCATTGCCCGAAAATATATTTAAGAGAACACCATATACTATAGTAGAATAGTAATATGTACTTTTAATAAAGAGATTATAAGAGGTTCTCTGCATACAATGCACCTTAGGTGACTTTTTACCCGTTTGATTCATATAAAGCATGTCACACCCTGCCAAGGCGGAAATGCCAGGCATAACATGAAAGATATTAACATAGCACATGGTATCTTTATAGAGGAATACTAAATAGTGTAATAAATGCAAAGACACAACGTGTCATGATAACATCCAACAAAAAAAACCAACGACCAAATATGAATGATAAGGATTACCATCCATACAAGTCTTATAATATCAAAACAAAGTCTAGAAATCAAATCAACATATTGCTCAAATAAAACGGCATAGCAAAATCATAGATCTTCAACTTGCATCTTATGGTCTCACTAGAAACTCTCCTAACATCAATTTTGATCACCTGAGTTACCTAAAAACAATGCTAAAACACGTCAACACTAGGTTGGTGAGATGCCATAGGTTTTAGACACCAACCTCAAAACAATTCCAACATTACTGTGATAAAGATAAACAGTTGCATGGCATATCATGAACTATCACATACTACAAATCAATCAGCTCAATTCAACACAATTCAAATCAATATAGCTCAAACAAAATAGCTCAACTCAAAAATAGCTCGGCTCAACCCAAGTGGGGAAGGAACGATCCCACGATCCATGCCAACCCGGCTCTACTTGTCAATTCAATTCAACACACAGCAATTTAAAACCACACAGCACAGGCATTATTAAGCTCAACCATAAATATCACAGTAAAATCAACAACACAAACTCTAGCAACGTTTCCACCCCCAATGAAAAATCTTAGAAAAGATAGGGCTAAGACACCACCTGTTTGCGGCACTACAACAATTCAAAACTCCTTCCTGGAAACTATACACAAAAAAAGCTCATGTTTACCATCGTAAAGCTAAACGCTTAATCCACTTATAAACAACCCTAATGGATGCTAATATCATCATACTATATGTAAAGACCCTCTACCATCATTTTATACCTTCGTTATATCATTTATTTACTCTTTACTTTTATTTTAAACACTTACAACTTTCTGCTCTAATGCAGAATTTTTACCCAACTTGCACGACTTAAAACCCTTACCAAAATGCATCCAAAATTCCCACAAAAATTCCACATTACCCCACCATGGGTTAAAACTAATCTCATTCAGAAAGCCCATGCATTCATTCAACCCATAAGTATACCCTTGAAAATCCATACTTATCAAACTGGTCAATTTGGGTCTGATGCACACGAAAAAGTTCTGACTCAAAAACCCACCCTTAAAAAATTAGTTTTCGCCTTAGCCCTTTGGGGTTTCTTACTAGACATAATAAAAGTTACATTAGGTAGAAGGGATTAATTTAAAACACTCCGTAAGAATGGTTTTCACCTCACTTAAGTTGACTCAAAATTGTCTGAAAACACATTTTGACAACAGAATCATTAACCCTTGTTTAAATGAACTTCCCGACTCAAAAAATTGTTTGATTCTGGATTTTTTGAAAAGAAGATTCAAAAATCTACAGTTTAAAAAAAAAGAATCATGTCGTTTGCATTCTCCATCATTGGGAGATAATCGCCAACAATTCTGACCCTAAAATTCTGCTCAATAATTAAACACCAAAGACGCCATAAATCAAGCCCTAAATCCCTCAATAAAACTCATAACCACTTACATTATGAACAAATCAATAATTCACCATTAATTACAGTAACTAAACCCTAATTAAGAAAACCTAATTAAATTTTAATAATAAAACCTAACCATTCATGTTTTAGATTACATAGAATTAACACTATAACTAAAAAGAATAAACTATTCATAAATTAAATACTTAATAACTTGATCAAAAAAAACTTATTTTATTTCCTTACTCGTTGAGGATACGACGACCAAGGAGCAAGGGGGAGAAAAAAATCTGTATTTTCTAATCCTTGGTTTGCTTATATAGGCCTAATGGATAACCCTTTCTACAAGTTTGAGCCCAACTTGGACTTCTTTTCCTTTTTTTTACTATTCCCGTTTTTACTATTCATCCATAAATAAATTTTTATTTTTTTTATTTTCTTTATTATTTACTAAAAGAACTTGAAGTTTGATAATTTATAAAAACCATAAACTATCTCCAAAACCTTCTTTCGCAAAACCTACGTTTTACGCTTTCTAAAAATAACTTTTCATTTCCAAATTCACTTTCTATATATGGAAAGTTTACCAAAAACTCTCATATTTTAACAAACTCATTTCTTTCACAAATGACACGCTTCACATTTTAATCCATCACCTAGACAACCACTTATTAACCAAAACAATTCTTTCAAAATACTAATTCAATTCCATTATCACTATAAGTGATAAAAATGAAATTTCTCCATCAAATAACTCATTTCTCTTAACTTAACCTCTAAAACCTAAACTTATCTTAAATTACTAACACAAAAATACGTATACGTATAAATACTTACACATTTAACACAAAAACGCTAAAATCTCAATAACCATTTCCTCGTCACTCAAAAGTGAACGAAATGAACTCAACAAATTTTTAACACAAATCTAATCCTAATGAGACGATCACGCTCAATGGATTGATTATCCAATCTCACATATCCCATACAAACACATATAAACATGTATAACACATAAAATCACATAAACCGTACGTTGCAACAGACACATAAGTCAACACTAATGGTTTGACTAACCTGCTCAAGTGACGGTTGTTACAAAGCATAACCCGAATAGATCCATTTGTGTCAAAAGCGCCAAATAGAAATCTCTAAAACCAAACAACATAATGTACATCTAATCTATAAAATATGCACACTTGTAACTAATTTTATTCACTCGTGACTACCTTAACATCTAATGTTCCTAGGGAAATAAACATCATCAATGACAGCTTACAAAACAGATCGAAAACTTAAAAAACTCTAGTCCATAAATTACTCACACCTTCTTAGCAATTAAGATCACCATACATGTAATTTAGAACAAAATATACTCTTTATACATGATTCTTATCGTTGTCATGTTCAGACTTGAGAGACGTGTACCAACTGTAGGTTCAATCTTAAGTTATGCCCAATCTGCCAGAATCTGATCTAGACCAAAATAAGGTTATTCGAGTAGTACTAAATGGTGTGGCAAGAACATGAGCTTTGTACTACTATCTATTGTAATATCGTGTCACGGTGTATGGATACAAAAGAGTACAATCCCATTATATAATATAAACGCTATGACTAACTATTAAATTTACTCAGAAATTCCAAAGTCTTTTCCAGGATTGCAGAATCCACCTAAATTAAGATATTGAACAAAAGCGTAAATTGATTTAACAAATACAGCACAACTTAAAGTATTATAAGGATACCCTAAATTCGTTCCTAGTTGGATCACACTAACAGCAAAGAAGCATTGTTTTCCTTGTTCTATTTCCGTGTCTCTTGTAACATGATCTTGGGTCTATTTAATTTAAGTGGGTGGGGCCTGTTGATGTATGGGATCACGAGAGGTGTAAAGGGTGCAATGCAACACCATGCCGAGTAGTACGAAGGGATCCCCATCGAGCTAAACGGGGTTCCTGAGTGATAGATCGTTACTTTTAGTTGTCTCTTAATGGAATTTAAATTTTTTGAAAGTAGAAAAATAAAAGAAAAGTGTAGAAAAAATTACCTTGCCAACACCAGCTACCTAAAATTTCCCCGACTTAGCAAATGCCAAAGAATTTACGTATCCAACCTATATACATATTGATCAATGTCAGAGCTTAAAGCCTTAAAGGAATCGACTTTCCTTATACAATTAGAGGGTAATAAACCCTAGGACTTACCAATGGTAAATCAAAGAGTGGCTTAACACCTTTAGCATCGCTTTCTATTTCCCAAAGACGAACTATGCTATTACCACCTCCGAATGCTGTGAGATCAGTGCCTCTACATACTGCCAACCCATGAATAGTTTTTGCTTGATTAGGCTTTGTAAAATTAGTTGGATTTCATTTTCATGCTTCTTTGAATATGAAAACAAAGTTCATTGATTTGTTTTGTTTAAGTTTGATCCATTATACCGTGCACGGCTTTTGCAACTATAAGTCCGATTACATCATTAAATTAGGTGCATCAATCTTTAGGTTTATTGATACGTTTGCAAGCTAAATTAAATAAACTTTGCTTTATATATCGAGTTTGTTGTTATGTCTACTATTTTGTTTTATGCTTTTGGTGCATGTTACCTCATTTTCTTACTTCTTAGTTGGTTGATTTTTTGAAAATGGGTGTAGATCTTTAAGTTTTGAGATAGCACTTAGAACACTAATACACAATGTAAGTTGTGTTACTAAGAAAGTAAGAGTTTGTATTTAATATTATAATCATACTCGGGCTAAAATTGATGCATTAGTAGCAAAAGCTTAGATTACATAGAAGACGGATGGACCATGCAAGACGGAACACCATGGTCAAGAAATAACCCGCGTGACCATCATGGCATGATTCAGGTAAATTATCAATTTACCCTTTCCGATGTTATAATCTCTACCATCTCCACGTCCTAACAACTATCACGAAAAACTCAAAAGTGGAATTCCATACCTTTAATGCTCATTGGCAATCTTTCTCGAAGATAAGGCCCCCTTTTATGATAGCATTAGTGATGACTTCTAAGAAAGTTCAGGAAAATGGCAATTTTCCTTATTCAATAATGTATATCTGAACTTCTTTGATGGAAAATAAAAAAAGAAAACAGAAAAAAGTGCATATAGAATAAGGATACCGCAGACGTGCAATGGTCTATCCTCACCACCTGCTACTTCGACAGGACCATAGAGAACTTGAGCCTTGTATTTAGAGCCTCTCATGATATCCTGAAAAGAAAAGGTTTCTATACATAAAGTTATATTATGCGAATAATGGGAAAAAAGAATCGTACCAAACCGACTCGACATGCTAGAGCACGAAGACACAAAAAGAAGATTAAAGCTTGTGGTTCATGGATGTAGGCACGATATTCTTCTGGTTCTGTAACCCATCCCTTGGACCAACTTCCACTATCTTCACATAATTAGGCATGCCTTTAAAAATCTGATGTTAACTATATAAAAACATGATTAGTGAATATAACAAATAACATCAAACTTTAATCTATAAAAATCTGCAATGCAGTGGCTTTAGTAATAATGGCAATTAATTACCTTAGTTGTTATGCCCCTTGGAACTGTATCATTTTTTCTTCCTTTGTTTTCCCATACAACATCGTTGTGTTTGATCTATCTTGTGTGGTTTCTCCAAGTGAAAGTTTCTCATGCGAATTCTTTAGAGTCTTTCCTGTAAAAAACAGCATGAAAGTCATTATCTTTCACTGTTTTTGGAAAAAGCTTGTTCCAATTGTAAATTTGAATATAGATAGAAGTAAATTAAGATTTGCGACAATAACATACTCGTATCTATTGAATGATCCGCAAGTCTTTCCATCAATCCAACAATATCCTAATCTGCAAGGTTTTTCTTCTTTTACATCTGAAAGATAAACAAAACAAAAACATTAGATACTCACGAGTCACGACATAAACAAATAACATAAAAAAATCAGCATGCACTTCAAGATTATCAACATCATTCTTCACTTCTGCTGAAAAATGAGGAGTTCAAAAAATATGAGGCAACAATTATGTAACATACAACAATAATAAATACGTTTGTGAAGATACAATGAATTAACTTATAAAACTATAATTAAAGAATGGATTACCATGATATAAATCAAAATTAAACACATATCATTGCCTTATTTTTAGAACATATTATTATTGTTTTGGATAGTAGAAAAGAAAGTGTGTGTTGGCTCAGTTGGTAAGCGTAATACAAAATTAAGTTAAGGTCACAAGTTCGAATCTAGGCATGGGCAGTATTTTTTACAAATTTCGGAAATTTAATGCCAAGAAACTGTCCATGTCATTGTTGAGGTGGCATACAGTTACTAGATCATATTTATACACTCATAATTAGCCTCATATATATGTGATATATATATATATAAATATATATATATAATATATATATATATATAGTATATATATATATATGATATATATATATAATATAATATATATATAGTATATATAATATAGTATATATATATATAATATATATATAATGAATTCTTTGGTATATGAATTCTTTGGTTGAAAAGACTATCGAATGCCTAATATGTACTCAAGATTGGCTTTGTATAGGTTCGAATCCGGTAAAAGATGAAGATTTAGGAACAGAAACAGTAACACAAATAGCAAAAAGAACATTTGTTAAAACTGTATTATTCGTAAAATCATATTATTTATCGATTAATAAATCTAAGTTTATGCAAAGTTGATGAAACAAGAAGGTACAAGTTCCAAAAGAGATTGAAGATTGAAGTTTGACAGTTGAACATTGGAAAATAAAAGCAAATTTTGCCAATTAAAGACTTTTTCATGTTGTAACCTATTTTTCTAATGATTGTTAAGACTTAAGAACATGAAACTTATTTGCATAATGTTAGTTTGGTTTGGTTTGGGAGTCGGATTGAGAAGTCATACATTCTTTTAGTATTGAATGCTAGTGGCCTAGTGTCATACAATATTCTTTTGTTGTGATATTAAATTTTGGTTGTTGCATGCCGGCCTAATTTCTAACACGTTTAATAAACCCGACCCAACTAAGCCGATTTCTTATAATGACCAAACCCTAATTTCTAAGAGCCCTGAGAGTCCCAGCCATAATTTCTATTTATTTTTGTTGATTAAATACTCTGCTTGAAAATAATAATACATGCTCCCATTGGCCGATTTTAACTTGTGTAGCTAGTTTCAATTGAAAAGTTTAAGAGTTAACTACATTTTTGGTCCTTATGGTTTACCGGGTATAACGATTTTGGTTCAATAGTTTAAAATGTAACGGATCTTGTCTAGTTTTGGTCGACCCGTAACACTTTTGGTCCATTTGTTGTCGACCGTTAGTTTGACTTGTTAAAAAAACCTGAAATGACTAAAATACCCTTGGGTGCTCATGTGCTATGACTAAAATGTCCTTTCCTACATAATTATAATAATAATAATTATTATTATTATTATTATTATTTCAACAAATGCTTATGTGCCACCTGCTAAAGACATAAAACAAAAAAACTAAATGGCAAAATCAACAAAATCTCATTCTAAATCATTTACACAATCACACGCATTCAATTAGCGGCTTTCTAAACCAATTTCTACACAAATTCATTAAACCACATGAGATGCCAATCACTCCTTCAACACGCCCATCTTCTTTATAAACTAACTTCCAACCCAAACAATTTAGAATCAGTAACCTAAATATTTCAAACATCATTTTTCATTTCTTTTATTTCCCTAAATCACGAAACCCAAAATTTACAACCTTTTATTGCTTGTTGGTTCTTTCTTTGTGCTTTCTTCCCTTTTATATTTCAAACAACCTCAATCTTGATTACTTTTCGAATATACTCTGGAATAATGTTTGGATGTTGTTATGAGATTTAATATCAAGATCCCATCAAATATATCCTCTCATTCAACCAACAAAAACCCTACTCATTATTCTTTGACTCATTCACATGCACAAAAAAATCAAAAATAAACCATAAACATACACTTGAAGCTTCCACGATATCTGGTGGTGGCGGTGCACGGCAGTTAGGCAGCGAAGGTGGTGGTGGCTGGATGTTTTTGTTAGTTGCAAGGTGGAGGATGTCACACCTCGCTAAGGCGAAAACACAAGGCGTAACGTCATGGGTATCATCACAACACAATGGTGTCAATAATAGAGAGAACTACAATGCATTAAATAAGACAAAAATGGACACAAAGTGTCATGAGAATACCAAACACAAGAAAAAAGGGTCTTGTATTGAAGTAAAAGAGTTACGCCAATACAAAGAGATAAACAAAATATCCCAAAATCTAAAACATTAAATCACATTCAAAGTATCAATCCAAAAAAGTGCGAAAAGAAACTAGGAGATAAACTCCGCATGCAAGCCTACGGTCTCACTAGCCAAGCTTCCGAACTTCACTTTCCTCAAGATGCTCACCTGAAAATGATGCTTAAAACGTCAACAAATATGTTGGTGAGAGTCATAGGTTTTAGACACACAACTAAACTCATTTTCACTGCGATTAACAAACAGGGTAGGACAATAATAAACAATCATGAACCTATGCTAGCATGCCACAAAATCATATCAATACATTCACTCAATTAATTACACATTCGGGCTTAGAATTGCTGGCATTATAAGCAACCAAGCTCAGCTGGCACTATAAGCAACCAAGCTCACCCAGAATGTACCACACAAACATATTCACACACTGGGTAGGCATACCCATCCGATCCTATGGTACCATAACCAACACTGAGTAGGTGTACTCATCCGATCCCAAATCAATACCACAAATAACACTGAGTAGGCATACTCATCCGATCCTATTCAATATCAACATGTATCACATAGTCATATAATAGTCATGTAATATCCATACGCATTTAAAACACATAATCACAGCAATGAACATTTCAAAAACATTTGCATCATTTTCATCCCAATTTAAAAACAAAAAAATGGGACTATGAAACTCACCTGATGCACAACTACTTCATAAATTCCTCGAAATTAACTAAACACAAATAAAACACATGTTACACGCGATTAGGGTAAATGCCCAAGACGATGTAATAATAAATTGATGGACTACTATGTCTATATTATGTTTTAACCCTTTACCATATTTCTCATACCTTACTTATACCCTACTTATACCCTAATACTCCTAAATCCTTTATTCGAGTTTTTTTGTTTTTCGGCAGAATTTTGTAGTCACTTTATGACCACAAATAAAATACTAACTGATCAAATTAGCTTTCCCTCTTTCATTCCTTACCTTCCTAATGGGTTATGAACTACTGTAATTTTTTAGAAAAAATATTGAGCTTAACTATTTTATAAAAATTCAACATCACAAAGTACTCAAATTCAGATCTGATTCGACCATCAAAAAGTTTAGCTTGATCAAACCCATTTAAACACTTAGTAAAATTATACAAAAATTCTAGAAAATCATACACATCATGAATTTGCTACAGTAGCAATCCCATCAATTAAAAAGACAATTTGATATGGTTTTTGACCTCAAAAACACAAACCAGAATCTGCCCTAAAAACTCAGATTTGATAACAAATTTTGTAAAATTATTTTGACTGACTTTCACTCACTTTTAATTCATGAAACCAATGGGGTTGGAAAGTAGACTCTCTGTAGTTATTTTTAGGCTCAATAAAATAAATAAAAGCTATCCGTATGACCAAGTTATGACACTTACAAGATGACCTAAAAATCTGCCCAGTTTTAGTTCAAATTAAACAACAACTAAACCTAATCAAACGCATCCAAACACCATTAATTACATCCTAATTGATTACTAATTATCATCTAAACATGTTTACTGAATTTTAATGAAACACTAATTTATCCATCAATTAAAGTTACTAATATAAGAAGAATTAAACAAGAATTTAATTGAAATGTTACCTAAACCTTTCACCCGAGTACACACGAATCAACACCTTTAATCTTGATAAAAAAATATTTTTTTTCTTTTTCTTTGGGGTTTCGGCCGAACAAAAGAACAAGGGGGGAGAAAAATTGATTTAGGATTTTCTTTGATTTTGTATTTATAGTTACCTAGACTCCTAATTATAGTCAAATTGGTTTTTTTTTTCTAATAACCGGCCGAACAAACATCCCCTAAATAAATTTTTATTTTTTCTTATTAAATATTATTTAATGTATATTTACCCTTATTTTGTTGTTTTTATAAAAATCCTTTATCTATTAAACCTTATTACTTAGTAAACCTTTTAAATAAAAACTAGTTTTAAACTTACTATTTATAAATTTCATTTCATAAATTACTTTCCTAAATTAAAAAGACCTATGCTTAATTAATTTAAATACTAGACTTAATTCAATCTTAAAAATACGCTATATTCTCTACGCTCATACCACAATTATTAACCAAATAACACGATAACGCATAAATCATGCTATCATTTCTATTGTCACAAAATGTGAACGAAATGAAATAGCTACCAAAACCACAACTCAATCACTAATCGATGAACACGCATCACGGATTGATATCAAATACTCATATAAGATCACATAAGCACACAATTATAACACATATAAATACTTTAGTCAACTCTAACTATTTGACTAACCTGCTCAAATCACGGTTGTCATAGTATCCCCTCCTTAAGGAAATTTTGTCCTGAAATTTAACTAGTAGGTTCAACAGCACAGTCAGCAAACAATCGTGGATACTTAGCTTTCATATGGTCCTCACGTTCTCACGTGAACTCAGGGCCACGCTTTGAATTCCAACGAACTTTAACGATTGGAATCTTACTACGCTTCAAACTCTTAACCTCACGATCCATGATTTATACGGGTTCCTAAACAAAACGAAGGGTTTTGTCAACCTAATCTCGTATAGTGGCACATGCAGATTTGTATCCACCAAACACTTCTTCAAATTCGACACATGAAATATGTCGTGCACGCTACTCAAATCTTCAGGCAATCTTAATCGATAAGCTACAGGGCTGATCCTTTCAAGGATTTCAAATGGTCCTACATACCTCGGTGCCAACTTACCTTTCTTTCTAAAACGTATCACGCCCTTCTAAGGCGACACTTTTAGTAAGACTTGATCCCCAATCTCAAACTCTAGTGGCTTGCGGCTATTATCAGCATAGCTCTTTTGATGATCTCTTGCCGCTTTGAGCTTTTCCTTTATCATGACTACATTATCAGTCGTCTTTTGTACCAACTCTGGTCCAATCAATCTGCTTTCTCCAATTTCAGCCCACAGAATAAGCGACCTACATTTCCTTCCATACATTGCTTCAAACGGAGCACATCGAATACTCAAATGGTAACTTCATGATAAAATCCATAGTGATATTATTCCATTTCTACTCGAGTATCTCTGGTTGTTGCAATAAACCTGAAGGCCTTTGATGCTCAGCCTTCAATTTTGAACAAGTTAAACATTTGCTAACATACGTAGCGATATTCCTTTTCATACCCAGCCACCAATACATATCTCGAAGATCATGGTACATCTTATCCGCTCCCGGATGCATAGAGTACCTAATCTTATGAGCTTTGTCCATGATTATTTCTCACACCTTCTATTAACAGAACCCATATGCGATCCATAAAGTACAAGCTCCCATCTTCTTTCTTTTCCATCTGCTGGTCTAATCCATGTAATCTTTCTGCTGGCATGTTCTCTTCCTTGAATGCATCACTCTAGGCTGCCAGTATCATTCTTTTAACTTTGGACTGAATAGACATAGCCATTGCTCATACACGTCTAGGTTTTACTAGCTCTTTCCTACTTAAGGCATCATCTACTACGTTCGCCTTACCTGGATGGTAGCGAATCTTACACTCATAGTCGCTGAATAACTCAATCCACCTCCTTTGACGCATATTTAATTCCTTCTGATCGAATATGTGTTGAAGACTCTTATGGTTCGTATAGATGACACTCTTTGTTCCGTACAAGTAATGCCTCTAAGTCTTAAGGGCAAACACTACGGATCCCAATTCTAGGTCATGTGTTGTATAATTCTTCTCATGAATCTTCAATTGTCATGATGCATAGGCGATTACCTTGCCTCTTTGCATGAGTACACAACCTAACCCTTGATTCGACGCATCACAGTAGACTACAAAATCTCCAACTCCATCAAGTAACGACAGTATTAGAGCATTACACAAATTATCTTTCAAAGTCTGTAAAGCCTCGTCCTGTTCCATGCCCCACTCATACTTCTTGTTTTTTGAGTCAACGAAGTAAGGGGTTTAGCAATCTTAGAGAAGTTCATGATAAAACGTCGATAGTACCCAGCTAACCCCAAAAATGATCGTATCTCGGACGGTGTTGTTGGAGCTTTCTAGTTCTTTACGGCCTTAATCTTACTTGGGTCCACGTGAATACCGTTATGATTGACCACGTGACCAAGGAAATGCACTTCTTGTAACCAGAACTCGCACTTGGAAAACTTAGCATGCAATCTCTCCTTCTTCAGCAGCTCCAACACCAACTTCAAATGAATCTCATGATCCTCCTTAGTCTTTGAGTATATCAAGATATCAGTAATGAATACGATGACAAACTTATTCAAGTACGGTTTACAAACCCGGTTCATTAAATCCATGAAGACCGCTGGTGCATTGGTTAACCCAAAAGGCATAACCGTAAACTCAAAGGGTTCGTATCGCATTCTGAGCGCGGTCTTTGGGATATCGTCCTCATACACTCTAAGCTGATGATAACCTGACCGAAGATCTATCTTAGAGAAGTAACGCACTCCTTGCAATTGATCGAATAAGTCATCGATCCTAGGGAGAGGGTAACAGATCTTGACGGTCTACTTGTTTAATTCTCAGTAGTCTATACACATGTGAAATGAACCATCCTTCTTCTTAACGAACGATATTGGGGCTCCCCATGGAGAATGACTTGGCCGAATAAAGCCCTTATCTTGCAATTTTTGAAGTTGTTCAGACAACTCTTGCATTTTCGAGGGTGCTAGTCAATATGGAGACTTCGCAACCGGCGTCACTCCAAGAACTAAATATATGCGGAACCCAACTTGTCGTTGTGGTGGCAATCCCAACAAGTCTTCTAGAAATACATTAGTGAAATAACGTACAACGAGAATATCACTCAACTCTGGTTCATCTGCCCTCATGCACATTAGTGTTTTTGTGCCTCCTAAAGTACATTCCCCTTGAACACGAAGTATCTCACCACCTTCCAATGGTATCCTAACCACCTTCTCATGATACACTATCTCAGCTTTATTCTTAGACAACCAATCCATCCCTACAATCACATCAAAACTTGCATGACCAAACGGTATCAAATCTATAGTGAACAAGGAATTTCCTAGTTCTAGTTTGCAGTTACGGATAATCCTATCAACTTCTTATTTCTTACCATTGGCTACTTTTATTACATATCCAATGCTTACAATACTAGGTTTCACATTTAATAAGGGAGTAAATTTAGTGAAAATAAAACTAAAATCAGCTCCAGAATCAAAAAGTACAATAGCAAAGTGACCGTTTAAAGTAAAGTACCTGTCACAACATTAGGATCCTGCAAGGCATCGATTGCATTCACACTGAAGGCCCTTCCTCTAGCTTGATTCCTAGTGTTCCGGGTATTTCGATTGCCCTCTAAAGCTAGACGGTTTCCTGCTTGACCAGGTGCTCGGTTCAACTTAGGATAAGTATTGCAAAGATGTTTGGAACTCCTACATTCATAACAAACCCTTTGATTATTTCCCATCCTAACAGCACTAACTGGCGCCACCTGCTCGGTTTCTGACAGTTGAAACATAACTTACAAGGTCCACCTTCTGGATGATAAGCAAAACACTTAGCACACTTAGAATATGAGCCCACATTTTCATTTCTAGGAGGAGCTGTCGCCACAAACCCTTTTCCTACTGTTGCCTTCTTATTATCTTTCCATGAACCTCCTTGTTTACTTGTTTCTTCCACTTCCTTTCTTTTCTCACTACTCCTTGACAGTGTACCACAATGGACCACCTCATCAGTAAGTATCCCAGCCTTAAGAATAGCACTCTGTATCGTGGTTGGTTGAGTTGCTTAGAGCATTCCATAAATTTTAGGTGCCAATCCGCTTATATACCTTCCGATGCACTTCGACTCAGGAGTTACCAAATGTGGGACTAGTTTGGCCAACTCATGGAACCGATCAGTATACCCCGCATGATTAGCCCCAACCATTGTACGATTCCAGAATTCACTCTCCAACTTCTCCATTTTTTTACTTGGACAAAATTCTTCCACAAGCAACGCCTTAAACTCAACCCATTTCATTCCTATAGCAGCTTCCTAACCCCTTGCCTGAACTAGGGTGTCCCACCAAGTCAAGGCCTTATTTATGAACGAACTTGTAGCATACTTCACCTTTTGATTTTCCGCACATCTACTATTTTCTATCACTGACTCCATTTTCTCAATCCACCTAGTAAGTGCTACCGCACCACCTTTCCCATCATAGTCTTGGGGATTACAAGCCAATAATGCCTTGTAAGAACATCTATTGGTTCCACCATTCCCATTCCTACCATTTCCACCATTCCTATTCCCACCATTAGCATTGTTTACATTATTAGTTACTTGGGTGACGACTTGAGGAAGGATGTTTTGCAATTATTGCGCGATGATAGCAGCAATGTTAAGGTTCTCATCGTTGCTAGGGCCGCTTCGTCTGTTTGGAGCCATTTCTATAAAATAAAATTTATATACATTAGACGATATAATAAGGATTTCCAATCCCATAATCTTATCATACTCTATACATTACCATATACATACAAGTATAACCAACATATCACGTGTCAACATCAATCCATGTAATCATACTTGGAAGTCCACTTGTCTTGTGGTGCATGTATAATTATATTGGCCACCATAATTATAGATGCCCCCTCTCACAAGTGTACTCCCTCCTATGACGACACTTCTTAAGGTTAATGATAACCACCTTTTTAGGGGTAATTATATATCAAATAGTAGTATAATATTAATCAAATATAAAATCCTCGCAAGTCAACCTAGTCAACCCTTTAGGAAAAAGGTCAACAAACTCACGGGTATGATATAAATGATTTCGGGCAAGTGATCACCCGGTCGTTCTTCCGTACGAGGAATGCAATGGAGAGTCGAGAGTCGGTTTGATATTTGATGTTTGAATAACAAAGATTTGATTGGGTTTTCTAAATCTACGGGAAAATTAATGCAATTTACACTAAAAACAATTAAGGCAACACAAATTTAAACTAAAAACGCAAACGGGAATCCTAAAAAGAGCGTGACTTAAAACCTAAATTATCAAAATTTAATCCTAAAATGATTTTTTTAACTTTTTATAAATCCTAGATGACTAAAATGCAAGAACAAGCAAAGGCGAACCTAAAACGAAAGCATTTAAAGTGAAAAAACGAAGAAAAACGATAACGGGACCAAATCCCGTTCTTTAAAAAACAAAAAACCCTACGAAACTAAATTTAATTTTCCAAGGTCCAAAATGATAAAAGAAAATTTTTAAAAAAAGAATTATATTTTTTTTATTTTTGTTTAATTTAATATGAATTAAAAACAGTTTTAATAAGAAAAATTCATTAAAATTGGAAAAATCTGAAAAAATTATGGAAAGTACTTTGAAGTGAGCTAAATCTAAGAAAAATAAATGCTGGAAAATTGGCTTATCGAATAAGCTGGAAATAAGCAAAACGTGGCTATAAGCTTAAACGGCTAAAAGATGTTAAGTAAATAAATTGTGCAGCTTAAAACTGATGGCCCTATCTGGTGCTAGTGGTAGTAAGTTTGTGTGTTGAGTCTTTGGTATAAAGGAAGAGGTCACAGGTTCGACCCCTGTGCCTCTCCTTTTTTTGAAAACATTTTTTTAGTTTTTCTTTTTTAAAACTTGTAAAATAAGCTGAAATAACAGACTTTTGAAAATCAACTTTTTATGAAAACTAAAATTAAGCCAGAAATAAGCCAAAAGAAGTGACAGACTTGGTTTTCTTAAAACTTAGTCATAAGCTAAACTTCTTGGTTTTAAAAACCACTAATAAGCTATCTTAAAAACAAATGAGCTAAAGACAGATTTAAACTTATACCTAATAAGCATTAAGAGTCAAAAAATAAGCAACTAAATTAAGCTAAGCTAAGCTAAAAATGACAGAATTACTTAGGAGGGTTTTAAACTTAAAATGTTAAACTAAAAGTACCATTAAGCTCAAATAAGCTCTAACCCATGTTAAATAAGTTAAAAGGGCTAGAACATAACCTAATAAGCAAATAGGAACTAAAAATAAGCAATGAAAACAAGCAGCAAAGGTCTGAAAAAGCTATAAGCACTTTTTGGCCCAAACTGCTAAACAAATAGCCTAAGATGCACTTTTCAAGCTTATTTTTAAGCTAGCAACTAGAACCTTATGGCTTGGGGACTTATCAGAACTTAAAGCTTATACATCAAACTATAAGAATCCACAAAAAGATTTGAGTTTGAAACTCAATTAAGCTACTAAAAAGAAAAACAATTAAGCTAGAAAAAAGACAATTGAAAAGGGGTACTTAACTCAGTAGCTACTGAGTTTATAAAAGGCAAAAGACTTAATGCAAGGTTAATTTTAAGCTAGAAAAAGAAGTAAAAACTTTAAAATAAGCTGAAACAGATGTATTTTGACAACCAATGAGCTTATGCTCAAAAATTCAGACTCTGAAAACAATTTTTACTAATCTAATTGTTAGATTGAAAAGGGCTTTTAAAAACATAAAATTAGACACAAGACTTTGACACATTTGCTTAGAAAACAAATGACAAATGTTTACTCAAACAGGCTTTGCTCTACTGAATATAAGACTCAAAAGAAACAAGTATCAAAATGACACAACAAGCACTTAATCAAATTTTAAACAGATAAGCTGAATCCTTAAACTACAAAACCATAGATTAAAGCCATTACTACTTAAAACCTTAAGACTGAATTCTAAACCTTGAAAACCTTTTAAAACAGATTAAAACTACTTAAAGAAGCTAGTTTTTATAACTTGGCTTAAGTGCCCAAACAATAAAAAACACCAATTTGACCCATTTTGAGTCTTAACCCAAACACCCCTTTAAAATAAGAAAACTAAATTTAAGGCTAAAACAGGTTATGAAATTCATAAAACAAGATCAAATAACAACAATTAACATCTAAAAAGCATTAAAAACACAGATTGAGCACAATTTAAGTAAATTACAAACAAATGCATAAATATTGACTTGAAAAGAAAATTTGGGACTTACAAGTAGTCCATAGCTTTTGTTAAGATTTTAAACTCCCAAATTAGTTTAAAAACATCCTAATGTTTCCCAATGAGCCTAACCCATGCCATCTTTATTCAATTATGCTGCCATTGATTCTTGAACACATATTTTGATAAATGAAACAGTAGCTTTTAAAAACTTTTAGAAAACCTTTAAATGAGTTAAAAACAGGTTGTAAAAGCTTAAACGAGCTTAACAAAGAGACTTGTAAATAATAACGAGCTTGAATGCATGAAGATTAAAAAAAGGACAAAATCGCATAAACATAAAAACTAAATTTTTCAATAAAATATTAAAAGGGTTACAAGGCTTGGAAAGTAAAATGACAGAAAATTTAAAGACAATAAAACATTAAAAGTAAATTTAAACTACTCCTAAATTAACCCTCGCGAAAAAACAAATGACAATGTCTAAACAATATATAAGTTCTAAAATATCATCTTATGATGTGATGTTGTGTTTGTTGTGAGAGAGACTTCAAACCTTTCATCTCAGACATCCAATTTGTGTGCTCTCCAAGTCAAGCAATCTAAACCCTTGGTTTTAGTTGTCCCCAAAAATCAGACATTGAGGATTGCCAAGTGGCAATTTGGTAGTACTTGTGAGGTGGTGTTTAAAGGGGAAAGTGACATTTTTGGTTTGGTTAGGTTTTTGGGTGTGGGGGTAGCATGGGGTTTAGGGAAGAAAAAACCCCAATAAATATTAAAAAAGGCATGGAAAAAGGTTTTAAATTGGTATTAAAACTGGAGTATAAAATGAGTGAAGTTTGACAGTCTCTTGGCCCTTGATAGTTGTAGAGTGTTGTTGCAATTCGGTCCTTGTGTGTTATACGATTTAGGTTTAACCAGGTTGGCCCCTGAATTGTATTGTTTTGATTTCAACCACAGTCCATAAGACTAGTAGTTGGTAACAATCTAACAGCCCTTAGCTCATATCAGGCATGTTGGGCTGTTTTTGGTTTATGTTTTGTCTTGGGCAGAAAGTAAAGTTAAGCCCATATGGCTTAAATGCTTGTACATAGTCTCTTTAAATGCACTAGTGGGCCTATCCCTGGCTATTAGATAGCTGCGGGTGGGGCCCATTAATAAGCATTCTTTAGTATTTCAGCTTTGTGTTGACCTTTGACCGTTGCTATTTTGACTGTTTGGATTTTTACGCCTTCACATTCTCGTGCTCGGTTGTCCTTTTCGTGAATATCCATTTCCTGCATAATAAAAGTGAAACCATACAAATACAATGTATTTTTGGTACGTTTTTGGTCATTTAAATCCTTTTTCCTAGGTAAATGGTATGTGTAATTAAGCACATACCAAAAGTAGCTAAGTGTTCATCAAGGAGAATTAAAGAATCAATAGCCTTGAAAAGCCCCAAACTAAACTTATTGTCGTGTCCCTCACGTAATCCATAAGTAACACTTAAAAAATCAAGAATCATCAATCACCACTCGACCTATTACCATTAAAAGGAGCTAAGTGTTCATCAAGAGAATTAAATGAATCAAAGACCATTAAAAGCCCTGTTTTTACCATTTTTAAATATATACACTTATTCTCACACATATTTTTGTATTTTTCCTTTTTCTTATTTTTTTGTACTTTTCTTTTTAAGCAACTAACTAACATGTTTGACTTTCGTTATTTTCATAACCGTTGTTTTTTTATTTTTTTTTTTTTTTTTTTTTTTTAGATCATAGAAAATGGACAGCATTTTCAATCCTAAAAATAGTCCCTAAAAAGGACAAAATTAATTGATTCCCGACTTTTCACTATCCCAAACCAAGCTAAAACAAATCACTTATAATATAAGTTAAAACGCAAACACTCCTCATAGTTGGTAACTTGTGGAAACTTTTCACTCACCGACAATTTAAATATCTTTGGTTATATGTGCTTATTTCGATTTTCAACCAAAGATCAACGTTTATGCAAAATTTCTATGCGTCCACGTTCCACCCGCCAAAATAATGAGTTTGAAGGCGAGATCATCCTATGTAGCGACTTTTGTCTCGGCACATCCCAACATTTTGCGGCTAAGTGACCAGGCTTTTGACACCCCACAGAGACTATTATTGGACACACGGGACCATACGTTTCAAACTCTTGAGGTTTCTCCGTTTATACATAACTTATTTAGAAAAAAAAACACAACTTAAAATGAAATAGTCTTAGTTCGAAAGCATATTTAAATTTAAGAAAAAAAGATTTCCCCTATATTTATTAAATCACATATATTACACTTAACATTAATATAACATGATGCAATTGAAATCCTTGACCTTTTTGAAGGCTGCAACATCGGTTGTGAGCCGGCAAGATGCAGCAAACTTTTATCAGTCTCGGATAATTACTATGTGCCTTATTTAGAAGACTGCAACATCGGTTGTGAGCCGGCAAGATGCAGTAAACTTTTATTATCCTACAGTTTATAATTATTACTCATTTTTTTCATTTTTTTTATTACCAATATATAGAGAAAAATTCTTTTTAGAAAATTTAAGTATAAATTTGAACTAAAATTATTGATATCATTCATACTTCAAAAATTGTTGATTTAAGTTTAACTTTCGAAAAGAGCACGTATTATTAGTCCTTTAGAGTTATGGGAGAAAAAGCCACAAACACACTTTATGAGCTCTTAAGATTCACTAATCCTTGTTTAGCACCAACTCATATTTAACTCTATCAATTTTTATCGTTCTATAGTTTCGCAAAAGATCCGCGAATGCTTAGTCTAAAAGTTAAGGAACAAGCTAGAGCTCAACACGCTCGATCGAGTCAAAATTTATTCTTATTCTACCCAGCAGGAAAGTCAAAATTGTGACAAAACACTTATTTTATTTTTGAATTTTTTTTTAATTTTTGAATTTTTTGGTATTTTAGTGTAAAAACTGGGATTACGGAAAACAACGGGCTGCAGGCAAAATCAAATCGATAGATCCCCCCCCCCCCCCATATTAGAACTAAACATTGTCCTCAATGTTTTAAGAAGGGTCTCTACGTAAATCTAAAGCCGTTTATTAAGTATGCTCAAAGATAAACGTTAGTCGATAAGATTTGGATATTGGATTCCCAAAATGAAGCTGAGGATTTGAAGCTCGAGTGATCGAAGGACAAAAACCGCGAGCACGAGAGGCATCAAAAATCCGAGACAATCCTGGACATACAACACAAAACACGGAAAATGAAGAGGCGAGCCTCCTCACAACACACTTATTCATTAATAAAACTAAAGGATAAGCATGGGTTGCTACCCACAAAGCGCTTATTTAAGGTCACTTAGCTTGACCCGATCCCCCATACTTGAGATGGTCAAGGGGGATAGAAATGGAGATCGTAACCATCCAAGTTAGGAGTGTCCTCACCAAATCATCATCGGCTTTCATTAAAAGTACTCAGCCCCAATGAATGAGGGAATGAGGATATTTCTCCCATCTGCAGCAAGAATACCATAAGTTGACAACTTTGACCTCATTTTTTGGAATAAAAATAGAGCAAAGTGTCAATCAACTTGGAGAAAGGGATCACGGAATGAATGAGATAAGAAAAATCATCCCATAGATAGAAATTTCTTGGATTGGACTTCAATGAATATCCCCGGATCAAAAATCTTGTTTCTAGTATCGGAAGGAAAAGAAACTACAAGGTCGGATCCGAGGGAATCACTAGAAAGAGTGAAATTCGAATCCAGTTGAAGGGTGGGATGGGTGGGTAAAACATTAGGTACATGAACTCTTGGTTCTCTTGTTGGATTATCAAAAATATCCTCTACCACATCCATAGTGAAATTTCCCGAATCGAACTTACTATCACAAAAGAATGCTTCATAATCTGGAAGAGATAAATCCAAATAAGAAGTGGGACTGCCACTACTAATCTCTTCCAGATTAAAGCAAAAAGTTTCAGATGCGGGTAAAGAATTATCAAAGGTGTTTGTCTCCTCCAAGAAAAAGTTAAGAGATGTGGAGGAAGACTTGGTCACAAAATTAGAAGATGGAGAGGGATTATCTTTTAATGATTCGATCTTAGCAATAAGAAGATTGACATTTAATAATTTTTCATGAAGAATATCGTCTTTGATTGTTAGAAGAATATCAGTATCAATCCCTCCAACTTTCGGGATAACAATCTCCACCACCTCTAAGCTGACGAGCTCATAATTGGGAGGTGATGCCTCAACATAATCGATGTCGTCAATAGAGAAAGAATCGTCATCAATTGAAGTAGAATCATCATTAGAATCGGAGAAACCCTCAAATTGATCTTTTGAGATGTCAATAGGCAGAGAATTAACACACGAAAAGGCACATCGATACATATTGTCCGAGAATACCCTAAGGACTGCACATTGGATTTGGGACAAGTTCTCGACACTAGACGTTAATAAGTCGTCCGATTTCCGTTGCCAGAAGTAGTGTCACGGATGCTCATGCCTCCATTATGAGAGAGTCCTTCAAGTAAGTTTTGGTATGATTGCAAAAGTATAAATCCTCTCATCATCATCACAGTAGAAGAAAAGACGATTCCAACTCTGGGTATTTTATGTACTCTGCCCAACTCCTCCGCGACTATATTGCACAACATCATGAATTTACGAAATAACATCTAGATACTCTTCGGTTGATATTGCTTGTCATCAAAAGCATGCTCAATTTCAAGAATTGTCTCCCATGCTAGTGATATAACCTTTGGTGTTTCATAAAAAGAAAATCGATTAAACTTTCTTAAGAAAGTTTGGCACAGAGTTAATTAGGTTTCTTTTAACTTGCAAAAATTCCAAGACTTGTTTCTTCTTGAGAGTTGATGAACGACGTGAATACTGCATGGTTGATATTAATGTTACCCGCACATTCCTCTGCTAGCATTTCAGGCACAAGTTTCTCACATAATCGCTTGATGAATGACCGGAAATTTTAAGGGTTCAACATTGGTCAAAAACGGAATAAATTAAAATCCAATCACACGTGATTAGTTCCAAAATAATTCATCGAGTTCACAATGAAAAGTCTCGTAGTGAAACCACCCAACAAACCATCACAACCAGGATATTGTTGATTGAAAACTCGGAGAAGTTTGAGGAAAATAATCAAATTTTGAGTGAAACACGGTCCATGATCTCCAGACAAACGTACTAAGGTGGACAATCATAACATAAATAGGACATCGTTCTCCTAACACTCACAAGAGTATGGCACATATTGGGGTTGTGGAGGTGGGTATGAGAAATCGAGAGGATTATCGAAAGAATTCGGAGTCGAATCATAAGTGAAAGAATCTCCATTCCTTGAATGGCATAGAAAGCAATATCCATCTCGAAGATCATTACCAAAATCATCCGTTCGCAAAGTAACACCATCGACAAGGATGACCAAATAATGGTTCATCCACACACTACGACATCGGACAAATGTCGACATAAAGAATTAAACATAAAGAGAGTTAAAAAGAGAACAAAATGGTTTAGAATACAAAGAATATTATTTTTGGTTTTAAGCTTTTTAAACAACACGTTTATAAAGGACAAATGAGATTCGAATAACTTAAATCTATAATCAACTTGCTTCAATGGTAGCTTTTTAAAAAGAAAAACGCACAAAAGAGCGAGGAGCGGGAAATGTGCGAAGCTATTTAAAATACCTTCTCCTTACGGTCGTAGATTCCTCGGCAACAACCCTCCTAATACCCCTCTTAAGTTTGTATAATCGATTAAAGGTGAGTCGTAACTCACAAGTGACACAAGGCAAGTTTTAATCTTTTTTGGGAAACTATTATGAATGCACAAGTTGAGAAGCATTATATTGATGATTGATTTTATTCTTTATAAAGACTATGTTTTAATATTTTTTGATTTTTCCTTTGTTTTTATATACTAATAAAAGAAAATGAAAAAATATTTTTGTATTTTTTTATATTTTAAAAAGAAATAACTTCACAAGGCAGATCTTCAAAGCACTTAATTGTCAAACGTCGGACCGACAATCACTTACACTCATCCCCCGGCATCGGCGCAAAAATATAACCACCTTTTAGGGTAATTATAATCAAAAAGTATAACAACATCATCAAATAAAAAAACCCCGCAAGCAACCTAGTCAACCCATTAAGAAAAAGGTTTAACAAAACTCACGTGTATGATATAAATGATTTTTTGGCAGTGATCACCACCGGACTTTTCTCCCAACGAGGCGTGCATTGGAAATCGAGGGTCGGTTTGATATTTGATGTTTGAATATAACAAGGCTTTGATTGGGTTTTCTAATTCAACGGGAAAACAATTAAGGCAAACTAAAAACTAAAGCCATTAATGATTTAAAAAACCCCCCCATAGCAACGAAAATAACGGAATCCTAAAAAAACCGACTTAAAACCTAAATTAACAACATTTGTATTCCTAAAAATGAATTTTTTAAAAACTTTTAATAAACCGTAATACTAAAATGCAGAACAAGTTAAAGTAAATCCAAAAACAAATAATTTTAAAGCTAAAAAACGAAATAACATTAACGGGATTCAATCTCGTTCTTTAAAAAAACAAAATCAAAAATTTTAACCCTACGAAAGCAAATCTAATTTTCCTAAGTCTTAAATGATAAAAGAAATTTTTTTTTAAAAAGAATTATATTTTTTTGACCTTTATTTTATTTTTTATGAATTAAAAACAGTTTTTATCTAAATTAAATATTAAAAATACTAAACTATTTTGGAAAAATCTAAAAAAATGCAGGAAAATACTTTAAGCTACATAGAATGCAAGAAAAATAAGAGTTATGAAAAACAGCTTATAAATAAGCTGTAAATAAGCGACAAAGGGCTGATAAGCAAAAAGGGGAAAAAGGGCTTAAATTATTAATTGTGTAGGGCTATAACAGATAGCTCTACTGGTGCTGATGGTTAGTGTATGTGTGTTGTTTGGGATGTGTGTGTGCAAAGGGAGAGGTCACAGGTTCGACCCCTGTGGCCTCTCCTTTTTATCAAACATTTTTTTTATTTTCTTTTTGCAAAAAGCTAGAATAAGCAAAAATAAACAACATTAAAAAAGCAACTTTTTACAGAACTCAGAAATAAGCTAGTAATAAGCAAAAGAGAGAGTGACAGAATGCTTAAATTACCTACATGACTAAATAGCTAAACTGTTTGAACTCTTAAGACTCAATAAGCTAAAAAAACAAATAAGCTAAACATGCCAACTCCTAGACCTAATAAGCAAAAATGAATAATAATAAGAAATATCAAATAAGCTGAAAGCATCAAAAAGCAATGAAACAGAGAGAGAAAACTTAAAGGCTTTTGTACTAGAACCAATTTTGCAAATAAGCTTCTAAAAGCTCAACCTAAGGTCAAATAAGCTACAAATATCTTAAAACTAGCCTAATAAGCAATCCTAAATACTAAATAAGAAAATCCATTAAGCAATAAGCTTAGAAGTGCAAAAAAGCTATAAGCACTTTTTGGCCCAAACTGCTAAACAAATAGCCTAAGATGCACTTTTCAAGCTTAAAAATAAGCTAGCAAATCAAAAAGCTAATGCTCAAAACCAAAAAACAGATAAAATTGGTACAATAAGCTATAAGAATAAGCAAATTTTAAACATTTTGAAAAACAATTAAGCTAGAAAAAAGACAATTGAAAAGGGGTACTTAACTCAGTAGCTACTGAGTTTATAAAAGGCAAAAGACTTAATGCAACCTTAATTTTAAGCTAGAAAAAGAAGTAAAAACTTTAAAATAAGCTGAAACAGATGTATTTTGACAACCAATGAGCTTATGCTCAAAAATTCAGACTCTGAAAACAATTTTTACTAATCTAATTTTTAGATTGAAAAGAGGCTTTTTAAAACTTAAAATTAGACACAAGACTTTGACAGTTTTGCTTAGAAAACAAATGGCAAATGTTTACTCAAACTGGCATTGCTCTACTGCATATAAGACTTAAAGGAAACAAGTATCAAAATGACACAACAAGCACTTAATCAAATTTTAAACAGATAAGCTGAATCCTTAAACTACAAAACCACAGATTAAAGCCATTACTACTTAAAACCTTAAGAAAGAATTCTAAACCTTGAAAACCTTTTAAAACAGATTAAAACTACTTAAAGAAGCTAGTTATACTTGGCTTAGTGACCCAAACCAATAAAAACTCCAATTTGACCCATTTTGGCAGTTAACCCAAACACCCCTTTAATTCATAAAAATTCATTTTAAGCTAAAAACAGACTAAGAAAGCTTATAAAAGCTTAAGACAGATTAGGCATAAGGCATAATAAAGACAATTAAGCACTAAAAACACAAATATAAGTAGTAAAAATAAGCAAACAAGAATAGAAGTTTAAAGCACTATAAAAGGCAGATTTGAATGAAAAGAGAACTAAATAACTATTGAGCATCAGTTAGGAAAAATAAACTAATGAATAAGGGAATAACTATCATATAAATAATGAACAAGCTAGAAATAAGCAGATCTAAGAGTTATATGCAATTCGGCAATAAAATAAGCAAAAAATGAAATAAAACCTTTGCCTTGTGCTATTAAACAAGGGCTTAATAGAAATAAATCCTATAAGCTATAACCTACCTGTTTATTTGAAAATAAGCTATTTCTAAATACATTAAGCTCGTCCTTTGACTAGTTACTCTTCAAATAAGCTCAAACCAAATATAAGCTAAAAATAGAATTTTAAGAAGACTTGAATTAAAATTTCATTAATAAAACTGGATTACAACTAAAATTTAAATGACATAATTTAAAATGACATAAAACATAAAAAAATTAAGAATAAAATTACTCTACTCCTAAATTACACCCCTTTTACAAACTGGAATAGTAGTCTATTTATACACAAATTCTTCTCTCTTGGCTGTGCTTCTTGTGTTAGTTTGGTGAGAGACTTCAAGTATTTAATCTTGGCGATTCAATTTGTCTTGGTTTCCAAGTTCTAAAATCCTAGCCCTTGATTTAGTCATCAAAACAGCAACCAATGGTGTTTCATGGGATTGCCAGCGTGTAAATTAGGGTTTGTGAAGTGGGGTAAGTATGGAGGGTGATGGGTTTTGTCATGGTGCACAGTATTCGAGGTGAGGAGAGTGACAGGGGAAGGTGAATAGTAGGGTTTTGGGCTTGGCAGGAAATTTGGTTTAACGTTAAAGATTTGTGGTTGTTGGCAGAATTGAGCCCTTGAACTTGTATTCTTATATTTCATGGATGGTCCTTTGTGGTGTAAAAGTTTAAGGGAGTTAGCAAGAATGGTCCCTGAGTTTATATGTTTGTGTTGCAACCACCGTCCTTAAAGGACTAACAGCATTATGGGTAAAGGGATATGGGCTTTAACAATTGTTAAAAGGGAATGGGCCTTTGTTTGTATTTGGGCCGTGAGTAAATAAAAGGGCTTTGAGCTTTTGTTTTTGTAATGGTCTTCATATAATACATTAATGGGCTGACCTGGCCCATTAGATGGGTACGGGTGGGCCCATTAAGTATTTCTTTGGTTTCGGATCCGTCTTTACTTTGACTTTGTCGGGGTTGACTTTGGTTGACTTTTTGACTTTGACTTTGAGTTTTTGCGCTCTTCCATTCACATGCTCGGTTTTGTCGTTTTTGGCTTTGTTTTTGTCTTTTTCGTGAATATCCGTTACCTGCACAATATAAAAGCAAAACACACAAATACAATGTATTTTTGGTAAGTTTTTAGTCTTTTAAGCACGATTTCCTAGGTAAATGGTATGTGTAATTAAGCACATACCATGGTTAAACGTCAAAACTTAACGAAAAACTATATGATTTTATTTCGTCATGATTTGATAATCAAACTAAAGCAAACACACATGGATGTCTT
>BQNB010056628.1:1812-38594 GCA_026074375.1 Tanacetum coccineum
ACTGTAACTCATGCCTCTAATGCCCTGCAGTAAGCTTCAGACCTAGCCAAGGCCTGACGGGTCTCCATACTCTCTTGCTCGTAAGCAAGTCTCTCTCTCCTCAATACCTTAATCTTAACTCTCACAGCTGCACGATCCTTCTGGGCATCGTGATTTCATGAGTAAAACTCCAAACTCTCTCTACTGCGAACATCTACCTGGTAACTAACCCTCATGTTGACCATCTCTAAGGCGGTCATCATCCTCCTCTCAGTATCTCGAAACCTAGTCTTCATAGTGTCTACAAGAATGTAATCGACTCTATAGGCCATAGTGGGTCCTGGCTGTCTCGCAGCAGCAGCAGCAGCAGAACTCTCTCCAACCTCACACCCAGGTCTGGGAGTAGTAAGTAGTAGTCTCTTCTGTGGCGGCGTGTCAGCCTCGGGAATATCATCTCTACGGCTAGTAGATGGTGCAGGTAGTAGTATAGGTAATAATGGTTGTGTCCCTAATGGAAGTAGTGTATGATAGGTGGATGGTGCTATAGCTCTCATCTAAGCCATAGCTGCTCTAGTACGTAGGGGTCGGATATGTAGGGATAAAAAGGATGGTGGAAGTAGAGGTGTAGGTGCCTCATCCTTAGCTGGCACTAAGTCCTCAGGGTGCTCAGGCTCCTAAATGTACACAGGTACATGATCCTCCAGCTCTATGGGATCAGGTACATACTCTGGAGAACGTGGTGTGTGCTCCAATAACTGTCTGGCAGCCTCCTTGTAAGGATCCTCAGATGGGATACTCCATGATCGTGCCTCAGAGTAAACAGAAGTATAGGTAACTGCAGAATCAGCTGACATGACTGCTGTGACTAGCATAAATAACTTATATGAGTATATTATATAAGGCTCTTATTTCAATATACGTAATATATTATAAACATGTATATCAGTTATGAATGCATCTAGTCTAACTAACTAATGCAACCACTAATGTCTCATCAAAACCCTTTTTTTATGAATGCAATGTTTGAAAAAGGTTATAGTCTAGCAAAAACTTGTGAAAACGATATAGTCCCAGCAAAAACTTCGGACCTGGTTCTCTATAACCTTGGCTCTTGATACCAATCTGTAACACCCCCAAATTGGGTCGCAACGGAATAAGGGTCCGGGGCGTGTTACTTCATAGATCAATAACACAAGATGTATATAGAACGACCAAAAAGTCGTTTAAAAACTGATACATTGGATTTAACAAAGTATTTGTTACATAAGCAGAACCTTCACTTATCCACTTGTTCAAAGAACAAAGATTTCTAGCCCATAACAGTTATACAAAATGTAATGCTACAAAATCTTTAATGCATGATATCCAATCAAAACCACCAAAGTATCTTCTTGCGACCTCATGCGATACTGATCCCCTAAAAAAAAAAAAAAACCCCCATTGCTTTAAAACGTCAACAATAATGTTGGTGAATTCATAGGTTTGATAAATCATATATTGTAGGACCACAAGATTTCCCAAGTGTATGATAATGCAACAGATGCATACATCATATAAATGTAATTACGTTGCTCTAAGCTCATGACACTGAAGCTTGACGTGTATGAATACCAAATTAATGGCCTACATTGCCCGTGGTGATGTTCTAACCCGCAACATCCTATATTCGACATGGTATACGTTCGTTTGTCCAGTGATAGCTAATCACCCGAACGGGGTTGTCAAACCTAATAGATCTATTCATAACATTCGCGCTCACAGTCCAGTAATTGACAGTTCATGATAATGGGCTCAGATATGGGTTATCGCTACTTAGGCAACACGTAATCATAACATGAAACTTAACCACTTGTGTCCAATTGTAAAGCATTGCATGTTTTTCACCCCAAAAACTTTATAAAACAAAAACATGTAAAACGTGGGGCTATGAACTCACCTTGAGTGAGTAATGCCAAGTATATCACAAATAACGCGTCACGCGAATCGATCAATTGCAACCTAATTAAATTAAGGTCGTATAAGCACTAATTACATTAAGTACTCCCACCATGCATAAGTCTATATAGCCAATCACCATCTAAATGTTTAAGTGAAAACATGTTTATAAAATTAAAACGTTTATAAACATACTTTTGGTAAAATCGTCACAACTTTCACGTTTCTAATCCGTTTCTTGCGTTTCTTATGCCCATCTTTTCGTATTAAGACGGGTTATCGATATTTGACATTTTTATAATTTTGGTCCCCTGATGAACAGTAACTTTTACTGTTCACACCAGACATGAGTTTTATTTAAATCGTATTTGTTGTCGTAAAACCCGTAAATGTCGTATTTTATTCGTTATAGCTCCGTTTTTAACGATTCTTTCGAGCACGATCTCGAATTGAAATTCTAGTAATTTATTATGATGTTTACAAACATATAACTTCTCTGTGTCATGAATATTTTTTTTTTACTGTTCAAAGTTAGAAAATTGATTTTTATAAACATTTAATTACAGAAAACCCGCGAAATTCATAACTTCTTCGTTATAAATCAAAAAATTGCAATTCTTATCATTTTGGAATCCTAAAAATATGTTTTAGTTGATAAAAATATCAAACTTGCTGTTTGATATAAATTTTATAAAAGTTATTTTATAAACTCCGTTTAATTAGCGTATAAACCTTTCAAAATTTTAACGTAAACTTTTTTCGTTATAATCCGAATGACAAGTTTCTTACCTTTTCGAATCGCCGTAAAATTATTAAAAAAAAAAAACTTATAAAAACATAAAATAAGTATATTTTTATAACACTTTGGACAGAATGTTTAAAGAGATTTCATAAGTCCATTTTTGACCTTGTTTTCGTTCTTTACTACTTTTGTAATCCACCACAAGTCTTATTAACCATATATGTATTAAGTCCATAGTCCATCAATGTCCTTTTTGTCCAACTTACCAAATTCTTAATAATACTAAATAAGTCATAACTTTATATAATAAGTCATTTTACCATAAGTTCATATGTAGACATTTTCCTTATAAATCATAAGTGTACATGTTTTCTTATCATGATATAACCTCATTTTAATGATCTTATAACCTCAATATAAGTCCATAATTAACCTTAACTTGTCTTATGTATTTCTTTAACTTGAAACATATTATGAAACTATTATAAACCCTAGTTTATACTTAATCATTTTTACACCAAATTAACATGGTACATTCTTTTCTCATCCTTTTTAACATGATATAAGTAATACCACCACATGTATATAAGTATAAAAAATGACCATTACAAGTGAAAACTTCATTTTCATGAATAAAAACTTAAATGGTGATTTAACTAAAATAGATATAACATATGCATAACAATGAAAATTTACAAGAACATAAAGAGTTCTCGAAGACCTTATGATGTATGATGATGATGGAACAAAGTAATCTAAAACCCTTTTTTAATAGAAATCCAAAGCTTGCATGCCCCCCCGGGCGGGGGGGGGCCCAATGAAAACCCTTGTTTTCTTAATAAAACCCTAGCTTCCTTTTCACTTGATTAAAGCTTAAATATGGTTAACCAATGCTTGCAAATGCCTTAGTATATCTTAGAATAGATGTGTATAGGTGTGTATGGGTTGCATAAAATTTTGTATGGATTTGTTTGGGTTGGTGTTTTGAGCCGTGGCATGAAAGGAGCAAAAAGGGAGAGTGTGTTTGATTTTTACTAAGTGTTTTATGCTTGAACACAAGTATAGACATGTATATATAGGATAAGTATTGGTCAAAACTTTCTCAAGAAGGGTCAATGGTCAAAGGGGGGTGTTTTGGTCATTGGGGGGGACAAAGAGAGGGTTTTAGGGGTTCTTGTTCTTGGTCTTTGGTCAAGGGAACATGGTAAATGTGTTTTAATGAGAAGTTGATGTACATTGACCAAGCTAGTGAATTTTTGTGCTCCTTGCTCTCCAAGTGTTGATGTATTTCGTGGGTTAGGAAGGGGAAAAGGGTTCTAGAAACCTTTTTGCTAGTTAACACAATATCTTGCAAAATATATGCAAGTTACTAGTTGTAGTTTTATAAATAAAAGATGTTTTCTTGCAAGTATTGGTGTATTGGTTGATTTTTCTTGTACAAAGTGTAAGATAATATTATCTTGGGTAAATTTAATAAAACTTTAGGTATTGAGTACAATCGTAGTAATTGTTAAGCGTAAAAATAACGTGCTTCCGTCTTAAGCTTAAAACGTAATTTAACGCGAAACGTAACACTTTTACGTATCCGATAAAAATAAAATGAACAGCGACCATAATTATTATTAAAATAATTATATAACATATGATTGATGTAAACGTTTGATGGTTTGATGCCCGTTTACATTAAACGATAATATTTGGCATACGCGATTTAGCTTAACATTTACGATTTAAAGCAAACGCGTACAATACAAAAGGTACATTGTGGATTTATCGATGTCATCAATGACATGAAAACACAGGGTGTTATAGTCAATTTTAAGTTGATTCAGCACATACGTAGAGAAGTCAATAGGAGTGGCCATGAGATCGTTGTATGTAAGAGGATCCTTTGTAGTAGAGACCATCTTGTTGAACCAATGCTGTTTAAGTTAACCAAGTACAACTTGACGCTTGTTCCATTCCGGATCAGGAGTAGGAGGCCTTGGAGGTTGCTTAAACCATTCTGGGTTAGGAGTCGTGGCTGTTTTGGGTTCAGAAGTATCTTGTGGTTGATCATCATCACGAACCACATTTTTACCCGCGTCATCCATTACCACCTCAGCAATAGGTTTTTCAAATGGTTCCTTTGTAGAAGTAGACTTACCAAATTTAGAGCCTTTTGATGGAGCTTTACCTTTTGGGGTTTCCTTGGTGGAGGATGGTTTCTTTGAAGACTCTGACTCCTTGTTTCTTCTACTCTTTGTATTCTTACCTTGGTTTTGTCCAGCTGGAGGGTCTTCATCATCATCATCATCATCATTGTTAGGTCTTGTTTATCTTAAATCATACATAATCAACCATGAAAGCTTGGAGAGTAGAGGATGGCAAGTATTCAAATTTCAAATGTTATTAAAATAGAGGGAAAAAGGAAAAGTTTATTACAAGGCATCCTCTTCTAATGATGATTAGAAGGGGTATTTATAGGAGAAGGAAGGAGGCTTCCCTTCTTTTATTTTTATAATGTTTCACTTCTAGTCCCTATTCTTTGGCAATTATGCTATTTCTTACTTTTAGCATAATATACCTTATTACAAACTACTTTATTCTAAACAAAATAAAGACTAATAACTAAATATAACTAAACCACATAATCGACACTTTTTATGAACCTAAGGGTCGATTATTCTGGGCGTTCTCTTCGTGGTCCAAGTGGTCTTCCATTCACATACATCTCCCATCTTCTCATCTGATTGCGATACTTCAATCTCTTCTTCAAACAATTTCAGATACTCAACTTCTTCATTGGTGAGATCTCTTTGAATATATCCATACTTGACATCATTATTGTAACTCCTTAATCCTTCTAATACTATGTTTAGTGTTGTATCACAAAACTTATGAATCTCTGAATGTCTCATCACCCTTTTTCCTTCTTCGCTATCTTGATATGATTCCATGCAAGGCTCTAGATGATGGATGATACATTTTGTATTTTTTTTAACTCTTGGGAAAGATATTGTTGGTGCAGTGAGATTAACTTTCTGTTGATAACTTTCAATTCCAAGTTAAAAATCATGCACTCTTTCCCATATCATTGAACTTTTGATGAATATTGATAAAGACCATAGCAGCCCTGTTTCTGCATAGTTAGGTACCTTGCCATTCATAATCAGCAAATACATTTCCTCAATATCATTCTTATTGAGATTCTTGTAATCAGGCTCGGTAATCGACACTATGCACTCATTAGCTCTTCTTGGAACTATCTCTGTGATAAACTTGTGTTCATGACCCAATTCCCAGTATGTCTTGATAACTTGAATGATCTTTGAGTTCAAATAATCACTTCCTTTGGTTTTCCAGGCTCTTTCTGTTTCCTTATGTACTCTATGACATATACCGATGCTCGCCAGAAATATGCCTACATAGTTTCTTCCAATGTTTTCACACATATCAGCAGTAGATTTAAATTTCTTAACACAAACTTATTCTCCATATAATTCGTTCCTCAATAGCATCATCATTAAAGATAATTGCGGAAAACTTATGATGACAATACTATCTTCTCAGGAACCCTGAACTTCTGTTGGAATTATACATTCCTGACTTAGTACCGTTAGTGATAATACTTAGTACCTAATAGTTTATATTAGTATGACATACAAGTGTTTTAAGTATGATCAGATAGATTAGTACCGTTTAAGAGATATGTATGAGATATTATAGGAAAAGATATGTATTATCTTTTACGCGTTTTGTAAGCCTATTAGGGTTTATCCTTGGTCTATAAAAGGAATCCTTACGGCATAGTTAGGATTATCAGTTCAATATACATCTCATAAAATTATATCATCATAATTATAATCTCTGTTAACACTTTAACATATTCAATAGAAATCAAGATTTAGTTTTTCATTTTTCTCTTATTAGTATTCTATTGAGTAGATTTCTAGCATATACAATCAGTATTCATAGTCAGTGATCTATATAGTCAATCGTATATATCCAGTTTGGCTATCACACCCATAAGCCCGTCTTAAAGATCTAATCAGTTTAGGACTCACAATGGTATTAAGCCTGTGAGAAACTCTAGTAAAAGACAAAAACCGGTATTAAATCTCTAATCTTATAAAATGAATCATGTCTGGTTCACAAGATGAATTCCACCAGCTCCACCACCCACCACTATCACAAACACAACCAACACAATAAACTCCTCATATACAGTTTGTAACCATCATAAGCAATCCTATTCTTAAAAAGGGAGAATACGATATCTGGTAGCCATGAAAATGAACAATATTTGGCCCAATAGACTATCCATTCTGGAAGTTATAACAAAAGGAATGGATTGTATCAATCACCACAGATAAAACACAAAGGTCAAATCAAGTTTGCAGCCCCAAAGGAAGTGCAGAAGAAATCCTAGCCAGAGAAAAGATAAGAAAAGCCAGGACACTGCTTAAGGCTTTACCAGAAGATCAATCTTGCTAAGTTTCATAAATACTGGATTCAAAAAGAGATGTGGGATGCCATCAAATCTAGATTTGGTGGAAATGACGAGTCAAAGAAGATGCAGAAGTATATTCTAAAGCAACAGTTTGAAGGTTTCTCTGTAACAAACTCAGAAGGACTGCATAAAGGGTATGACAGATTCCAAAGTCTTCTGAGTCAAATTAAGAGATTTCAATAGGGCAGGTGTATCCACCACTGAGGATGCAAATCAGAAATTCTTAGATCTCTACCTTTTGCACTGGTCTCAAAGTTTCTTAATCATAGAGGACCAAGCAGGAGTGGACAGTCTCGATAGCTTTGATGATCTTTATAAATTAATTTTAAGAGTCCTTTTGAGAAATGATGGTAAAAGGACTCTACCTGCAATCATCGCCTTCAAGTATCAACAAAATGTGCATTTGTTATGAGAACACCATCAGTACTTATGATGTTAGTACCGCTTATGGTGTTGCTAATCCTTCTAGTCAAAACTCATAGTATGAACAAACTTCATCATACTCCTTACATGAAAATCATCCAGTTGCCCTCATTGATCATAAGGACCTGGACAGCTTGATGAGTTGACATTAGAAGAAATGGACTGAAAGGCAGGTTGGCCATGATTTCGATAGAATGAAAACAGTTTCTAACAAAAAGACTTTGGAAATACTACAATTTGATGCACAAGGAGACCAGTTGTTTTGATATAACCAAAGTCGCGTGCTCAATTTGCCACAAGACAAGCCATTTTGCTAGAGAGTAAGAACCTAAGGTAAATCACGATAGTAGAAGGGATGCTTGGAACTTTTGGAATAAGGTAAAGAGAATGGAGAAGATCTGGTAAGCAGGAGGACTCTAAAGCTTTGGTGACGATTGATGGAGAAGGTGTAGATTGACCAGCCACTCAAAGAAGAAGACGATTATCATTGATGGCTTGCAACAGCTCAGCTTAGACACAGAGGTAACTTCCTGTTCAAATGAATCTAAAGAGTCTTATGCTAAACTTAAAAAACTGTTGAAATGCACAAGAGAACAACTTAGTTGATGCAATCATAGAAAAAAAGGCATATACGTAATGGTCATAAGAAAGTTGAAAGCACAATTAGTTGGCTCAACAACAAGGATCAACTTTGGTATGAGAAAAGATAAAGTTAATAAAAATAGAACTTAGATTATAAAACTGATGTCCTTAACATAAAACCATAAGAAACTAATGGCAATAAGCTCAAAAGAAAAAGAAGATTTAAAAGCTTAAAGTAGAAAAATGGCATAACTCTTCTAAAAAATCTTTGGTTAAACTGCTAAATACCCAAAGTGAGTGCTAATGATAAATTTGGACTTGGTATGGGGATCAACAGATATGATGGCAATTTTGGTTATGAAAAATGAAGTTTACAAAGTGTATTAAGAATAAGGAAAGTGAGTTTAGAAAAAACAACCTTGTATGATAGGTTTTGTTACAGCAGAGGAATGCATGCGTACCACCCACACATAGACAGGGAATACATGCCATATGGGACTTGATGTAGAAATAGATTAATCTCAATTTACACATGGTCCAAAACATTCTCAACCTAAATGAATCTCAAACCCAAACTAAGTGACTTTAATATCTTGTGAATCAGATTGTAGTGTGAAAGCACATGAATCTTAGCCCTGAACCAACTGTAAATGAACCCAAAGTAGTAAAACAACCTAAAGGTTTGTCTGAATGCTCCTATCATGAGAGTATGAATCATATAGTGAAGATGACAAGTGTCACTACAAACAGAAGAAACATGAACACCTTGGTTTTGCTAACACAAGTAAAATCTCGAGGGAAAAATGATAAGAATCAATTCACAATAGTAACAATCCTACAGTTTGACAAGAAAGGATTGGGGTATGGGTTTCACTGCAAAGCATGTTTTGTATGGTGGAATTCTTGAGCATCTTATCAGAGATTTTGTGATTTCCATGAAAACGGATGGCTAAACAAGCTGAGTTAAATAATTAGGATGAAATGGAATTCTAGCCCAAGGAGATTAGGACCAATTTGAATATGTCAAAGAGTGATTGCATATAAACCAATTTGATTCTCTACAGCAGTACTAACTAGAATGCCAAATTCCATTAATACTGCAAGAGCTAGCGGTACTAACAAATGTTTAGTACCAAGCAAGGCATAGATTTTTAACAGACATGCCAGAACCATCTAATGCTAGCTATGAAAGTTAATACTGTTAAGGCCTATTTGAATAGAGGTTAGAACCAGCATACTATTTTTTATAAAACTCATTCACCATTTTCAAGCCTTTAATAACACAACAACACTTAGGGACAAATATTTACAAACAAAAAGTAATACATGCTAAGGTAAATGTATTAGTGATGTTGGAAAAAGGTAACTGCTGTTAAGCCCTCAGCATGTTTTAATTGGAACAACAAAGACACCACATGGCACAAAGTCCGTCTAAAATACTATGGTGGATCAAGTCGTAGAAATTGTTTCACGTCAAAAGATCCACCAGGCAGACTCAAAGCCCAAACCATGGCTTGGGTCCTAAGTAGAATCTAATCTCCATCTCTTTTCTATTGATGTGTAGACTTATTCCATACAGAGCTTTACAGAACAAAAGGGATTGGTGATAGAGAATGTTTCAGGGCACATGACTGAAACAAGCATACCTTGTTGAATATCAAGACTTTAATGGTGGCGCACTGTTGCTTTTTGGAAGAAAATAAAGGGTGACCGTAACAGGTTAAAGGGTAAAATTGAAAAACATAAAGTTAGATTTTGAGGATGTGTGCTTTGTGAAAGAACTTCAGCATTTCAATCTCTTTTCTGTGTCACAGATATGTGACAAGAAGAACAAAGTTCTTTTCACTGACTCTGAATGTCTTGTTTTGTCTCCTGAATTTAAGTTACCTGATGCAAATCAAGTCTTACTTAGAATCCCTAGACAAAACAATATGTACAGTTTCAATTTAGAGAACATTGTTCCTTCAGGAGGTTACTTTGTTTAATTGCAAAATCCCACAATTGATGAATCTAACAAATGGCATAGGAGGTTAGGTCATGTTAACTTTAAAAACTTAAACAAACTTGTGAAGGGAAACCTTGTAAGAGGTTTACCTTCAAAGATTTTTCAAAATGACCACACTTGTGTTGCTTGTCAGAAAGGAAAGCAACACAAGGCCTCCTATAAGGCCAAATCAGTGAGCTCTATTAGTCACTCCTTACAGCTTCTTCATATGGATTTGTTTGGACCTACATCTGTAAGGAGCTTAAACCATAAGACTTATTGCCTGGTTATCACTGATGATTTTTAGCATGTTTAGTTGGGTGTTCTTCTTAATGAACTAAGATGAACTAGTGAATCCTTAAGGACTTTATAAGACAAATAGAGAACCAATTAAATCAAAAGGTTAAAACTATTAGATGTGATAATGGTACAAAATTTAAGAACAGGGATTTTATTGAATTCTGTTGGTCAAAAGGGATCAAGAGAGAGTACAGTAATGCCGAGAAACTCCACAACAAAATAGAGTTGCTTTAAAAGAAAGAACAGGACCCTATATTGAGGCTGTTAGACTAAGCTAGCAGATTCTTTTTTTTTTAGTTTGGGGAGGGAGGTGTTTTTTTTTTTTTCTTTTTTTTTATATTTTTTTTTTATTTTTTATTTTATGGTGGTGACTTTTTTTTGTTTTTTTTTTTTTGTTTTTTTTTATGTTTTTTTTTTTTTTTTTTTTTTTTTTTTTTTTATAATTATTTTTTTTTTTTTTTTTTATTACTAACACTTTTGGGCTAAAGTAGTTAGTACTGCGTGTTATGTTCTTAATAGGGTAATTAGAGACCAAGCCACATAACAAGACACCCTTAATGAACTTGTAACTGGTAAAATACCAATCATAAGCTACGTAAACCTTTTGGGTCCATGTGACACTTGAATACCATTGATAACATATGGTAAAGTTTGATGGGGAAATCAGATGAAGGGATTTTAGTATGGGTATTCAATAGCAAACAAGGCTTTTAGGGTATACAATTTAGAAACCAAGAGAGTTGAAGAAAACCTGCACATAACCTTTTTAGAAAATAAACCCAATGTTGCAGAGAAAGGACCAACTTGGCAGTTTGATCTTGATTATTTAACTGATTCAATGAATTATTAACATGTGAGATCATAGAATCCAGCTAACACACAAGCGGTCTACATGAACTAATCAAAATGCATTACAGAAGATATGTTTGATGCAGGTGATTCTGAAAAAGAAGCTGAATCTGCTCAGGACTACTTTGTACTACCAATATGGTCTTCTTATTCTTCAACAGTCAAGAGGTCAACAACAAAGGATGCAGGTGAAGCACCTAACAAACATCCTGATTTAAAGACAGATGAGAAGCCAGTAGATAAGGAGGATCAAGTCTTTTTGGATGAACTTGAAAGACTTAAGAGGCAAGAACAGGATGCTAATGATGCAGCTGAAGCTCTCAGGAAGGAGTTTGCCCAAGAAACTGAGGATTTGCTTCTACAAGCAGGAGCTGCTAATACTAGCAGTACTAACATATTTAATACTGCTAGCACACCAGTTAGTACTGCCAGTCCTTATGGTGGACTATCCTTCTCTGATCCAACCAATCCTGACCAAGATGACTTAGAAATACCTGTACTTGAGGACATTTATAAAAATCCTACTGATGGTATTTTTACAAATAACATCTTAAGATGATGAGGGTGCAGTGCTGACTTCCACAAATTTAGAAACTGTTGTGAAATGTCCGTCCTAGTCCTACCTCAAGGATTAACTCTAATTCACCGTCAACTTAATTTTTTGGAGATCCACAACAGCATTCAAACAAGAAGTAAAGTGGACTAAAATTCTGGAAGCCATGCTTTTTGTAAGTTACTTTCAAAAACATAAGGAGAAATAATCATTAAGGACTTCCAGTATTGTTTATTTTCTTGTTTCTTGTCTCAACAATAACCCAAGAAAATATCTAAAGCACTTGGAAGATGACATTTGGTTTGATGCAATCAAGATGACTGATGCAATTCAAGATATCAAAAAGTTTTGGATTCTGTAGAATTGCCATATGGGAAGAAGGCAATGTGGAACAAGAATAGGTTAACACAGAAACAAGAAGGATGAGAGAGGATTATGGTTAGGAATATGGAGCAAGGTTTAGTTGCTTAAGACATAGCAAGAGGAAGGGATAGATTATGAAGAGTTTTTGCTCCTAGTGGCCAATTGAAGCCATTAGGATCTTTTTTAAGCCTTTGCCTCTTACATTAGGATTCATAAGTCTAATCTAATGGATGTAATAAAGTGCTTTCCTGTTATGTCAAAATAGATGAGGAATTTCTATGTGTCTCAACCACCAGGTTTTATAGATCTAAATATCCTCAGAAAGTCTACAAGGTAGTGAAAGCTCTCTATGGGTTACACTAAGCTCCCAGAGCCTGGTATGCTACTTTATCTACTTTCTTGTTGAAGAATGGATACAAAAGAGGTAACTATTGACAAGACTCTTTCATTAAGAAGGATAAACATGATATCAATATAGTACAAGTTTAAGTTAAGAAATCATATTTGGTCTATAACAAAGAAATCTTGGTGTGATGAAATGTGAGGCATTAATAAGAGTAAGATTTCCGATGAGCTCTATGGTAGAGCTCACTTTCTTTCTCTGGATTACAAGTCAAACAAAATGACGATGGATCTTTATAAGTCAGTATAAGTAAGTTGGAGAAAATCTAAAGAAGTTTTGACTTTGTCATGGTTAAAGACTTGCTAGTAACACCAATTGAGACCTAGAAGCCTTATAGTCAAGGAATGGAAGCGCAGTGCTGTGGATGTAACATCTTTTAATAGATCCATGATTGGTTCTATGTACTTTGACTACTGTCAGGCCAGTATTTATGTTATGCATCTGTCTTGTTCTAGGTTACAGGCCACTCCAAAGACCTTCCCATCGTAAGTGCTGTTAAAGAATCTTAGGTATCTAAAGGGCAACCCTAAACTGGGCTTGTATCCTAAAGTGTCCTTATTATGACTTGGAAAGCTACATCAGCATAGTGATTAACTGGAGTAAAATCATGACAAGTAAATCCACAACAAGAGGTTGTCAATTTCTGGCAGGTAGACTTATTTCTTAGCAATAGCAAAAAAGCAACCATTGTGGCTACATCTATCTAACTACAGAGGCAGAATATGTTGCTGCTACTTGCAAATTGCTATGGGAGCAAGTTTTGTGGATTCAAAATCCAATGTTAGACCTATGGCTTCAATTTCAATGAACACAAAGATCTACATTGATAATGAAAGGTACTATCTGCATTGTAAAGAAACAGTATATCACTCCAAAAAACAAAGACAAACTGCAATTAGGCACCACTTCATAATGGATAGCTTATGAGAAGAAACTTATTTCAGTGCTTAAAAGTCCATACTGATGACAATGTAACTAAATCTTCTAACCAGGCATTTGATGTTAGCAGGTTCGAGTTCTGGTTTGTTACATTAGAATATCAATCCAACAAGCTGCATTTACTAAGGGGGGGGGGGGGCAAATCTGATTTGTTGTATAGTTTGTATGAAGAGTTCATTGTGCAGAGCAGTTTTAACCATCAGGTGACGAATTTCAAGAAGTTAATTGGGCTGTTAATGAGTTATTGTGAAGAGATAAAGACTGTATTGAAGGATTGCTGGTGCCAAAAATGTTCATTCATTTTTTGGCAAAAGTAGTACTGACAGTGCAAAGTTAAATACCGTTGGCAAAGATAGTACGCTATAGAGCCGTGAAGAAAATACCGCAGGGGTATAAAGTTAAATTGAAACGGTTTTCATTTGATTTTAAGTTTGCTAAAAATATATAAACCCATCTCAAATGCACAGTATCAAATACTTAATCTCTTCTCAATATACTTTCTTCCATACAAGCCCTAATCTCTCTCTCACCGACGATCACTAATTCAACCACAATGGCTGTTCTTGAATCATGCCCTAAGCACAATATGGTCGCTTATTTAGAGAAGACTGAAGGGAATGCAGAGTTTCATGAGGTTATTGATTTTCTGCGCATAGCTCCATTCATAAATGCCTCCACTGAAAGTCCAATAGTTTTCAAACTACAATTTGTTTGAATAGTTTTCGGATGTCGGCTAAATCCAAAATAATCAATAATGTTAGGTCATTATTTGCCAAAGTAGTTGGCAACCTGGTCCCTAACCTCTGAAGCATCTATAAGAAGTGACCTTCTTTTTGATGATGCTGATGGGATAGATTCTCTAACCAAATCAGAGCTATATTGATGCAATACAGGCCTCAAGAGTATGAGGGGATTAACTATGTTAACATTAAATAAAGCTTTGATTTTCACAACCACAATGGAGGTTTCCGATTACATACAATAAATCCATTGTATTATTTAAAAAAGCAAACCTCTTGGGAATCAAATTCCGAATTTCCTACTAACATTGCACTAAAGATGACTAGTACTGCTGGCAATTGCTTAACATCTAACAGAAATATAATTTTCTAAAATTATTTTTTGATGGTATGCTAAGGACACATAGATGCAAAATGTAAAATTATTGTAATGTATCTCACGTTTTATTTCAATCTTTTTGGATAAACAGCTAATGATGTACCTGATACCAATTAGATCATTTTCCTGTAATGCTTGACAAGTAAAGTTATCCTTTCCCACCTCCTTTAATGTTAAAAAGTAAACATTTATTAGGGAAAGTTCACAATACACCTTTACTTGCTTCTATGTTGGTACAACCAACTAAGGATGAGGGTGCTACTTTAGAAAGACCATCTGAACCACAACCTACACCCTCTCCTCCTCACCCAAGTGAAGCAAATGTTGAGCCTCAGTCTGAACCATCCCCTAGACCTTCACCTTCTACTTATATTCCTGATTCTATTCCAGAGAGTTCTGGTGGGAATCATGGAGGTCAGTCATCCAGTGACAAATCCCTTTCAGGGAATGAGGGTGACATGACACTCTAAAGTGTCTATGATCTTTGTATCTCTTTGTGTACACAGGTTACAGATCAAGCCAAGGAAATTAAACACTTGAAGGCACAGATCAAGAAGCTAAAGAAGAAAGCCAAACCTGTTATTACACACCACAGAGCTTGGATGAAGAGTGTATCCTTGAAGAAACGATTGGCAGGAAAGAAATCCAAGGAGTCTGTATCCAAACAGGGGAGGAAATCTGCCAAAGCTGAACCTTCAGTCCATAAAGATCCATTATTATGATAGCTACCCTGAAGATACATTTTGGATTTATATGGGATCTGACTAGAAGATGCCTCAAGATGTGGTGAGGACAAGAGAGTAGTGAATGAAGACAAGGATACAGTTAGATGAGAAGTTAGTGACTGAAGATGTACTTAGTACTGCTCCACAAAAGTTAAGTTACTGAAGTGTTGAAGAAAAAAGTTAGTACTGCAGACCAATTTAGTACTTGACATGAAGCCCAAAGTTAGTACCATAATGACAAGGAAAAAGATAGTACCAGTTAGAACAGATGAAGGTACTGTTGATCAAACTGAAGGAAGAAGGGCTACTCCAACCACTCCAACAACTACTCCTACAATGTTTGGAGATGATGAAACTATTGCTCAAGTTCTTCTCAACATGAGCCAAGCCAAAGCAGTTTCAAGAGAAAAGGAGAAAGGAGTAGAGCTTAAGGATGTTGAAGAGACTGAGAGACCAACCAGTCAAGAACTACTTCAACCAGATCATTATTGACACTAAAGCCCCTTCCAAAGATTGATCCAAAGGATAAAGGAAAAAAGAAAATTAAAAAGGAAGATAAGTCTGAAACTGAATCTGAAGGTATTCCTGAAGCTAAAAAGAAATTTAAGCAACTTGCTATGGAGAAGAGATGGCTAGAAAGTTGGCAAGAGGATTGGGAAATAGAAGAAGAAAGGGAAAGATTAGCTGAGTAAGAAGCTACAAAGACTGCCCTTTCAGATGAATATGACTCCATTCAAGCAAGAATTGAAGCTGATAGACTTTAGCTCTAAGACTTCAAGATAAAGAGAGAGAGAGCAGTTCACTGTGGAAGAAAGAGCAAAGTTCCTTTATGATACAATTGCAACTCAAAGAAGGTTTCTTGGCAAAAAACAAAGAGCTATTTCAATCAAAACAAAACCTCCTACCAGAACTCAGCTTAGTATCAAATGATGAACTTATCTGGAGCATGTTTTGGAACAAGAAACACTCAGAGTTAAAGATCAAAACGTTTGAAGAAATACAAGCTTTGTATAGAAATGTAGAGGTTTGATGAAAGTTTCACTGCTGTTGGTTCCACTGAGGATGAAAGAAGGATTAAGGAGATGAATAAAGGAGTAAAAGACACTGATCAGAAGAGATTAAAGGAAGAAGACACAACAAAGGTACCTGCTAAGGTAGAAGTGACAGAGCAGGGTACAAAGAAGAGAAAAGGGGTCATGTCAAAATGATTGCAAGGAAAAAGCCAAGAAAACAGTCAGATGTTGACAGTGATGATGAACATAGAAAATGCCTAAAGATTATTACATTTGAAGGTACCATAGATAGTGAATAATGGAGAAGAAATCATTTATTGCTAGGTTAAACAAGGTATCATCACCAGAAATAGGGACAACCGTTGTTATATAACAAAGCTAATGGAACTTAGAGCATTCAACTATCTCATGGAGGTACTTCATATATTTGATAGGCAAGATTTATATCACTTATATAACTTGATGATGGAGCAGTACTCAGAAATTACACTAGAAGGAATTGAGTTAATTCTTTGGGGAGATTTGAAGATAATGATGGAATCCTCAACTAAGAAAATATCCAAAGTGATTTCATTCTCTGAGTAATCAACAGAGATTAGAAGATTGTCACTATGTAGATATATGAAGCTTGTAGAGTTTGAATACTAGAAATTTGAAATGGACAGCATCCATATGTTAGTTGAAAGGCAGATATCCTCTTTCCAAGGATTATTCAAAGAATGCTTGATCTGGGATTGGAAGTTGAAAGAGAAAGTACTGTTGCCCTTGATTTGATAAGATTTATTAAGCAACAGATTGATGAAGAGTGATGCTGTGAATGGACTTGAGAAGGGTTTGAGTGTTGCCCCCCCCTAACCACCACACAACAAATGGTTATCAGTTCACCATGCTTAATAGGCATAAGAACTGCTAGTCCATGGAGCAAAACGGATTATGGTAAAGACGTCTCAAATCATTTATGGTTGACAATTACCAAAAATGTAGGGTTTTTCAACTCACATTGCTCATGTGAAGAGTTGGCTAGTCCGAAGATTCAAACAGCATCTTGTAACATGACTACTCAATATGTTGATAGCTGATAGTTTGCTAAAAACTATATGGTTTATCAATGCAACCATGTTTATGGCAATGAAGCATTGGCTAGTTCCAAAAGCAAACGGGTATTTTGGTGAAAGATAAATCAATCCGTTGATGGTTGGACAATTTCCAAAAACTTATTATGGTAATTAAACTCACCATAATTATTAAATAAAGAGTTACTGATCCCAAGAGTAAACGGCTATTGGTAGAAGGAACATCAAATCTATTATGGCTTGGTAGTTTCCAAAAACTACAAAGCCAACTTAGTTGGATTGTTGCTGAAAAGATTTTTGTAGTGGTGTTGCTGAAAAGACAAAGTTGCTGATAAAGATGGAAAGATTATTAAAGATCAAGATCAAGATGTGTTAAAGTGTTTGGATACATCCTCCAAGAACTTAAGAAGATTAACCTGAAGAAACATGAAGTTAAAAGAGTTCAACAATCATGTTTAGGGGAGATTGTTAGGAATTTATACATTCGGACTAGTACCAGTTAGTGATAATACTTATTACCGATAGTTAAAGGATAGGTATACTAGGAACAGCACAAAAGTGTTAAGTACTGATCAGATAGTTAGTACCGTTAGTAGAAAATAGTTAGTAACCGAAGGATTTTAATAGATATGTATGAGATATTATAGGAAAATATATGCGTAATTATCTTTAACGCCGTTTTTGTAAGCTAATTAGGGTTTTATCCTGGTCTATAAAAGAATCCTTACGGCAAGTTAGGATTATCAGTTCAATATAACATATCATACAATCATATCGCATAATTAGTGTAACTGTAATCCACTTAACATATAATAGAAATCAAAGTTTAGTTTTTCATTGTTCTTCTTAGTACTATTGTGTAGATTCCGCATATACAATCAGTATTCATAGTCAGTGTTTCTATATAGTCAATCTGTATTTATACAAGTTAGCTATCACCCTTAGTAGGCTGTAAAGATCTATTTAGTTTGGGACTCACAACTTCCTTTCTTCAGATACAAAAGGTCTTGATTTATAAGAGATAGTGGTGGAGCTTCAGGATCTCTCAGACAGACTTTGAAACTAGAGGTGGTGGTCTTTCGGTGGATGCGGAGAAACAGGATTTCCTTTCCAACTTTCCCCAAACAATGTCACGTTTCAAGATATTCTTCATCTGATTCAATGTGATAATTGATGCTCATACTCGCTAAAGAGTACATCTTTGTCTCAACATCTCATCAACCATTTTTCGTAATTTTGTCTTCACACTATGTTTAGTGATACTTCTTCCATAATATCTTGTGAACATTTGGCTCGTTGGTATTTCATCTCATCCTGAAGCATAAAGACTCAGTCCAAAAATCATAATCGAGCTTCTTGCGTCTTGATTTCCTAAAGTTGATGGACCTTGTTCATTTTCATTGACCTGTCCAGACGATGACTCTCCATACACATATGCTTCATACATCAAAGTCTTCTGCCGTAGGCTTTTGCACATTCTCCCCCTCAGATGAGCATCATCACAGGATCGTCCTGATCTCTTGGGGAACGACAGAAGATCTACATGTAGTTTGTGGTACCTGAAGACTCTCAAACTTCATCTGAAGTGCTAGCCATATTGCTATGTCTTGTTGCAACTGAGGATCGGCTTTCATAGAGAGATACAGTTGATATTGTTGTTCCTAGAACATAGGGTGTTTTGTGAATGAACTAGATGAACATAAGAATAATGTCCAGACATATAACTTCTTACTGATGCATCAACTTGAGAAGGAATGTGATTATCATAGTTTCTGAATTTGAGAAGGAAAATTTTAGCCTTTATATTCCCACCTCTTGTATAAAAGCTTTAGCTATAATCCGTATCCCATCCTCTTCTTTTAGTCTTTTGTCTTTCCAGAATCAGCTCTTCCGCACATACACGAGAACTTGATCTCGAACCTTCTCAGGAACTTTGCTTTTAACTGCTCCTTAATATGCGTATCAACCATAGTGGGTAATGATTCGACCATTACTTCTTGGAGATGATCAGCAAGAGTATCAAATGACTTCCTTGACAGAAACCTTGCTTTCAGATGTTCAAACAAATATGTATAACGTCCTTGTTCTCCGTGAAAGAAATTTTTTGTATCGTTTGAATAACGAGCAGGATTTGCTAGATATGATAAAAGTCTTTTGTTAAGATAAGTTAGTGCTGGGTGATCTTGATGATGGTTCAAGTATCCGAAGATACCAATCAGAATTAATCCGAGGAGATCTAAATAGTATGCGGGGAATGGTGTACTCCTAGACTCCTCTACAATCTTTCCTTTCTGCTTTCGCTTTAATTCATACACTTCATTAGTTATTTCTTCCTCCTCTTCATTTACCATCACAGGTATGACCACATAATAATTCCACCTCTTTATCACAAGGATACCTCCACCTCCTTATCTTAGTAATCTCCCCACTTCCATACTTCCTTATCACTCTGGGCTCTAACCTATTGCCAAGAATCTTTGTTCATCATTCTATGGAGTAAAAATATCATCAATAACATTCTCTAATACCTTCACCATCTTTTTCAATCTCTACAGACGCCAAGGTCTTTGACCAGTTCTACATTTTTTCTCATCCTTCTTGTTCTTCTCCGACTTTTGTGCTCAGCAAAGACTTTACATGTAATGTGGCTTGTAAAAATCATTTCTTCTGCTTATCAATTATTTTGGCCCACTTAGAGCTGGTGGAGTAAGCGTGTGGATCTCCATTTAAGGAAGACGAAATGAACACATGTTGATCGTTTGCGCACTTGACTTTGCTGTATACCCCATTTAGGGTTAGGTGACCTAGGGGCGCTAGGTGTCCTATGCGTTCCTTGGGTAGACTCAATCGACTATGACTGAGTCAGAGGAACATCTAACCCAAACAGCTTTTCATACATGCGATAATGCTTTGTGTTCTTCATTTCTTCTAAAATCATCCAATCTGGAATTTTCATTCCACTTTGTCTTTGGTCACTCTCCCCTTAATTAAAGATATTTTTCATTATATCATCATCTTTCAGGTTGTGATACCTGTCTCGAGCACGTCTTGAAATTTCAGGTAAACTAGTCATGTAATGACTAAGGATGATCTTTGTAAACCTTAGATAAGGGATCGAAGATGTTAGATGATGAAGAGAAAAGTAAAGTCCTTCCCATAATAGCTTCACATAGTCCACATGTATATTATTGACAAAGCAATACAACATTTGCATTATCTGCAATGGCGGTTGATCCCATCCTAGTGGACGACGTGTAGGCAAGCATGTTTTGAAAATATCTTGCATAACTTTGCCATGGCTGCAGAAGACTAGTTTGTCTTAGAAGCTTGATGATAGTCTTTAACTCCATTGTAAAGCCGAATTAGTTTTTTTATAAGAATGGAACCATGCTAAAAAGTGATGGTGGTGTCACAAAGTTATCAAGATTGTCCGGCATTTGCTTGTGGTAAGTGAAAGATTGTCCTGAAGTCATCCTGTGTAAGAGAAAGCTCTTTCTTGTCAAGCATAAACGTGAGCCTATATTTTGATCCGTATTCCTATAAAGTATGCCAAAACTATTCCATATAGATCCATGGTACAGAGGAAGAAGCAGCAATACTGAATCGTAATGGATGATTCTTGATAATATTCGTCAGTATTTTGCTTTCGGGTGGGCATTGCACATGTTCAAGATCAACCTTTGTTTGCATCCATGAGATCATATCGTTTGTTTTGGGGGACACAGTATCGTCTTGGATGAAACGTCAGCTGCATGTTGTTGTTGTGCCATGATGATTACTGAATGAATAAAATTGAGATGTTAGTTAACAAATAATTCTTTTGACGTTTTTGTCTTTTTCTACTCTGTCTGTTTTATATGTTCTGGCAATTCTTTTTGAACATATTTTGATCAGTTTCTTTCTCATGTGCTCGTTCTTTCTTTTTCTAGCACATGCCATACGCTTTATTCAAATTGTTCTTTTGATTTATCATTTGTGTGTGTTCTGGCAATTCTTTTTTGAACACACTTTTGATTTGCTTTTTCGCATATGGATTTAGCTCTCTCTTTCTGTTTTTAGAATATCCTCACTGAAAATATCTTTTGTGACATGATAATCTTTCAAGAATGATAAAGATTTCTCTTTTGATTTTAAATCAAGACTCTTTTGTGAAAAATAATAGAGAAATCATACAACTTCTTAAAACCATTTTTGTAAAAGAGTATCATTTTGACACAATCACAGATTTTGAGAACTTTTGCCAGAAATCATTTGACAAAAACTTTCTTTATAATGATAACATAGAATCAGTCAATCACAAATCCACAACTGAATGGTCACTAAGTCACTCACTCCTCATTCTGTTTCATGCAGAAAACGGCCAAAACCGAACATGACTTAGACCACTTAAACAATTGAGACTTGGATTTTCAGATTCAAGTTATAAAAACTTTCCACTTTCACTTTTTGTCAAATAGAAAAAAGACTCCTAACCATGTAAACAAACAATACGTCGTAATTCATAAACTGAATGGTCACTAGTTCACTCACATCCTCATTCTGTTCATTGCAGAAAAAGGTTGAAGACCGGACATTGACTTAGAACCAATTAAAAACAATTATGAATAGACATATTTGACCCATAGCTTAGAATTCATTAAAACTTTTTTTCCTATTCATAATCATTTGATGTTTTTGAAAAACACATGAGAGACTGAGCTTTTTACCAACATACAATCCGAGCATTAATCATCAAAGCATTTACAAAACTCATTGTTATGATTTTTGACATTGTATCTTTTACCGATTGTTGACTTATTGACTTTATCGAATGTTGACTTTAGTGACTTTTTCACATGATTTAGACAATAAAGAATGAAATTAAATAAATCCCGTTGAGTGTTAAAACAACTCGATTTAATTTTAACGCCAAAAACGATAATGATCACATCAACTCGACAGTCATCAAACTCCGATGACCATCAACCTTTTCTAGTATTCAATTCTACATTCGAATAATATGTCTGGACGATTTTTTGTTTTCAGTTTTATGGTTTATTTTTATCTTCACAGAACAATCAACCAATGTTATCGTCTTTGAAGCATAGCTTATAATCAAAAAAAAACCAATACGTCACAAACATCGGTAATGTATGAATGTTACCGAGTTTAAACTTGATAATTCAAAACAAGTTAGATCTGATTCAAAACACTTAACAACTTACGTTTGAGATAAAAAAGAGTAGTGATCGCTGTAATAAGCCTCAACCAAATTGTTCTCGAATTTTCCTCTCAAACTCGATAAAAGACTCGGTGAAAGAAAAGTTAAAATGAAACAATAAAACCAATTCTTCTTTTTATAGTGACCTAAGAAAACGAATATACAAATTTTTGAAAATGTCACTTTTAAGCCCTGAAGTTTCAATTTCGATTTGACTCTTTATTTTCCAATTTTGATTTAAAAAATTTCAAAAACTCCCCCTTGAATAATGATGACTTTTTCAAAACTTGACCAATGCTATCAAAAACCTCCCCCGATGAATGAAATCAGAAAACTAAGCACGTAGTCCGAAAATGAAGATGTTTGAGTTTAAAATTAAAACACGACTCCCCCTGTGAAATTTATAGCACTTTTCAAATTCAGTTTATTTGAGAGATTATTATTTTTATTTTATTTCCGAAATGATGTATATGATGAAAATTTTTCAATTACTCCCCTTAGATTATGATTCCGTATTTTTAATTGAAAGCTTGTATAAAACCTGGAACCAAGAATCAATCATTGATCTATAAATTAAGTGTGTGTTTTTTTTAATTAAAAAAATCTTTTGATTATTTGTATTTTTCAATTTTCTTTTGTTTTGAAAAAAATTTTAGTTACATGTTTTGATGTATGATCTTTTAAGAAGAGTAGATCTTTGTCCAGGCTTTGTCCAACAGTGTTGGAGTCATACATCTCATACCAATGCGATGAACTAATAATACTCAAAAGCGTTCCTTTGAAAAGCTAAAGTAAATAGATCCGCAAAGTTGGTATTATGTTCCCGACAAAGTAAAGTTCCACAGTAATCCCTTTTCCACATTTCCTAAAAAAAAGAACCGATTCTAATGTTGTTTTGTCTTAGAAAACAAGACTGGGTTGCAACGAATAGCAATGATAATCTTGAAACACAATACATCAGAATTCGGTTGTATTTGTATCCATAGTCTAGTAGTTGTGTACGCATCCAAATGACTTGTGTACAACATGCGGACAAGGAAACATATTCAGCCTCAGCAGTAGACATCGCAGTACAATCTTGTTTTTTTGAACTCCAACTTACGAGCTTTCCACCTAGAAATTGCAATCCTCCTGATGTACTTTTATAATACATCTTACAATCCTCATGTCCGCATCTGAATATGTAATTAGTTTAAAATCGGAATCCTTCGGATACCATAGTCCCATGTTATAGGACTGTCTTAGGTACCGAAAGATCCGTTTAACCTCTTTGAGGTGTTTGACCGTAGGATGTACTTGATAACGAGCACATACAAAAGTAGCAAAAGCAATGTCTGGATGACTGGCTGTTAGATACTAAGCTCTCCTATCATACGACGATAAGTCGTTTGATCAGTAGGAGTGCTTGTAAATCAGCATCCAGCCTCTCAGTTGCCATAGGTGTGCTCATGAGACCAAACCCTCCTCTAGACCAAGTATCTTTAAAACAATTCAATCCCCCGCCGTAAAAAACAATTTGTGACCAGACTTATGAATATGCCACGTAAGATTGATGAACTTGAAGTCCAAGAAAGAACTTTAGTTCACCCATCATTGATATTTCAAAAATATTTTTCATTAGGTTGTCAAACGTTTGAAAAATCTAGATTTTGTTGATTCGAAAAATAATGTCTCAACATAAACTTGAATAAGTAATATGTCTCCCCCGTGATGTCATGTGAATAAAGTCGGGTCAATAATACCTTTAGTGAAACCATGTTCAATTAGAAAAGAAGATAATTTTTTCATACCATGCACGAGGTGCTTGCTTAAGACCGTATAGAGCTTTTTTCAACCTGTAGACGTGATCTGGGAATTCTGGATCAATAAACCCTTCAGGTTGGCTGACATAAACTTCTTCTTTCAAAGGACCATTGAGAAAAGCCGTTTTAACATCCATTTGAAAGATAGTGATATCTTATGAGCATCATAAGCAATAACATCTAAAACGGCCTCAAGACGAGCAACATGAGCAAATGACTCTTCAAAATCAATGCCTTCTTCCTGCCTGTATCCTTTTCCATAAGACGAGTTTTGTTTCGAAAACCACAATATTTTCCAACATCACACTATCTCCAGAGCCATTTGAGAGCAATTAATATTCTTTCCTTACTGGTCATGAACGAGTCACAAACTTGAGAGTCTCTCAAACCGATTCACATATCATGCCATGGAATCAATCCAACTAAGATTCTGCCATATAAGCTTCTTTGATATTCTTTGGTTCAATAGTGCTGATGGTTAATGCATACATGCATACCTCAAAATATGCGTGTAGCCGTTGGCGAGTCATGACAGGTTTGGATGGGTTACCAATAACTTGGTCTAGAGGATGATCTTTTGTCCAAATGTGAGTTGAGGGTTGTACTTGGTGGAAATTCTGCACATTTGATGGTTCTAGAGCCGTTGTTGATGACTCAATTTCCTCATGACTTGGAGGATTATATGGAACAAACTATGTAAAATTGCCATCAAAATTAGCAGAATTTTCATGATTGAAATTCATTCAGCCTTATTTAAAGAGATTAGAAGATTTGCTCATCAGATGTAGTGACAAAGGAAGGACCTCATGTTCGGTCAACATTAAATTTAAAGATGGTAAAGGTGGAGTCTTCATGAATTTGAGTCAGTTGTGCAGCGGAATTGATGGGTGTATCAGAAAACTTCTTCTCAAAATATTCTTCATACATTGGACCGAACAAATTATCCAAATCTTCTTTAGATGGAGTATTCATTGTTTCTGCTGATGAATTATGATTTATGAATCGTTGAAGCTCGGGTTCTAAACAATCGTGTTCAGAAGCCATTGCTGTGAGCTCGTCAAACTTGACATTTATGGCATCCAAATCTTTTATTAGAGCGAGCGGTTATAAGATTCGAAACCCTGCTTAGATGTTTCTAAATAACCAATAAAGTCCCCAAGCCTGCCTTTTGGTTTCATTTTTCAAAAGTCATCTCGGTCATTTGTTGGAATAACACAAATGAACCAAACACATTAAAATACTTCAACATTCGGGCTTTCCTGCCACGTAAAGCACATGAAGGATTTTTGTTAGTCAGTGTATGAATGATTGACGATTTGCTAAAACAACTTAGCCACTGCTTCAAGCCTAAAGAAATTCAGGTAATCAAAAAAGATAAGCATCGTACGAGCATAGGCTATCAACAAGAGTTTCGATATAACGTCTATCACTACTCCCAATTTGTCTGAGGCGTTCGAGCAGTTGAAAATTGTTTTGCATGATGCCCTAACTTCATAATGAGCTTTAAGAAGTTGCATTTTTAAATACAGTACCGTTGTTCCCTGTACAATCTTGCAAGACTTTGGGCTTATAATTCATTTGAGCTTTGATCAAGTGAATTTCTATATAGATCTCTGGAATTCCATCATTATTCGAATAAAAAAATTAAACCAAAGTAATCAAGGAATAATCATCCACGATCACATGAATAACTCTTTCCATTGATCCGAAGCTACCCGCATTGGACCGCATAAATCCATATGAAGTAATTCCAATTTGGAGTGATCACTTGGAACTAATTTGAGTGGATGAGAAGCTTTCTAGCTTTTTCCTCTTTCACAAGCAGAACAAAGGTGATCTTTTCCATATTTAAACTTTGGAAGACCATCAACCAAGTCAAGTCTGGTAAGATCGTTTATGGTGCCAAAATTAAGATGTGAGAGTATTGTGTGCATAACCATGACTTTGTTCGAAGTGCCTTAGACATTAGACAAACGGGTGAAGAAGCAGCCATGTCAGAAATGGAGATAGTATATAAATTTGATTCGCGACCGCCTGTAAGCAAATCATCTCCTTCCAGATTACGCACATAACATGTCTTAGAACGAAAAGCCACTTCTAAATCGCCATCAAAAAAGTGTCCAACGCTAAAGAGATTAAGTCCAAAGACCTCCAACAAATACTACATGACAAATAGTGATATTGCCCGTATATAATTACCAAGCCTGTGATTGCTGCAAATTATCAATTCAAAGCGAACGTGCCCATAGAATTTCTCAATGAAATTTTTCAGTAGCGAATCTGAATGGTGGTGTTCACCCGTCCATAGGCTTTGAACAACCACTAAATACAATACAAAAAAAAAGAACGATCTGTACTACCTGTAACAGCAAGAAAAACACACACGGACAAGTTGGCAATTTGACTACCCATTTCTTAACAGATACCGATTATTTTTTAGATGAACGACTATTCTGACCATTTGGTTTTGTGTTAACAGGAGACCAAACAACATTTGGTTTAGATTCAAACCATTTTTGCCAAATTCGACTAGTTCGAATCTGTTCGTTCAAGTATGTGCTTAAAGATTATACAAAGCATATGACGGGTGATCCGATCACTACTGAAAATATCATTGAGACATTCATGGCACCGTTCGCTTGGAATGATAATTTTGCAGCAATCACAGGCTATGGTGATTATATACAGGGCAATATCACTATTTGTCATGTATATTATGTTGAAGGTCTTGGACATAATCTCTTTAGCGTTGGACAATTTTTTGATGGCGATTTAGATTTGCTTTTCCGTTCTAAGACATGGTTATGTTGCATAATCTGGAAGAAGGGAAGATTGCTTACATGCGGTCGCGAATCAATTTATAAAAAAAAATGGATAACCTATATCTCCATTTTTGACATGGTTGCATCTTCACCCGTTTGTCGTAATGTCTAAGGCAACCTCGGACAAAGTCATGGTTATGGGCACCACAAACGCTTCACATCTTAATTTTGGCACCAAAAAACGATCTTACCAGACTTGACTTGGTTGATGGTCTTCCAAAGTTTAAATATGGAAAAGATCACCTTTGTTCTGCTTGTGAAAGAGGAAAAAGAAAGAAAGCTTCTCATCCACTCAAATTAGTTCCAAGTGATCACTCCAAATTGGAATTACTTCATATGGGATTAAGCGTCAATGCGGGTAGCTTCGATCAATGGAAAGAAGTATATTCTTGTGATAGTGGATGATTTTTCTGATATACATAGGTTTACTTTCTTTATTCGAAAGATGAAACTCCAGAGATTATAAAGAAATTCATTGCTCAAGCTCAACTGAATTATAAAGCCAAAGTTTGCAAGATTCGTACAGACAACGGTACTGAATTTAAAAATGCAACTTCTTAATGCTCAATATGAAAAGTTAGGCATCATGCAACAATTTTCAACTGCTCGAACGCCTCAGCAAAATGGAGTAGTTGAAAGACGTAATCGAACTCTTGTTGAAGCTGCTCGTACGATGCTTATCTTTTCTTGATTACCTGAATTTCTTTAGGCTGAAGCAGTGGCTACCGCTTGTTTTACTCAAAATCGATCAATCATTCATACACGACATAACAAAACACCTTATGAGCTATTACGTGGCAAAAGCCCAAAAAAAATTTGTTGAATTTTTCATGTGATTTGGTTCCTTTTGTTATCCAACAAATTGACCGAGATGATCTTTGAAAAATGAAACCAAAAGCAGACATTGGGGACTTTATTGGTTATTTAGAAACATCAAGAGGGTTTCGAATCTATAACCGACGCACTAAAAAGATTATGGAAGCCATACATGTCAAGTTTGACGAGCTCACAGCTATGGCTTCTGAACATGATTGTTTAGAACCCGAGCTTCAACGCTTCATAAATCATAATTCATTAGCAGAAACAATAAATACTCCATCTAAAGAAGATTTGGATAATTTGTTCGGTCCAATGTATGAAGAATATTTTGAGAAGAAGTTTTCTAATACACCCATCAATTCCGCTGCACAGCCGACTCAAATTCATGAAGACTCACCTTCTACATCTTTAATTAATGTTGACGAACATGAGGCTCCCTCCCAATTGTCCACCTACATCTGATGAACAAATCTCTCTAATCTCTTTAACTATGCTGATGAATTCAATCATGAAAATGTCCTGCTACATTTTTGATGGCAATCATAGTTTGTTCCATATAATCCGCCATGGTCATGAGGAAATTTAGTCATCAACATACTACTCTAGTACCATCAAAGTGCATAATTTCCACAAGTACAACCCTCAACTCACTTTTGGACAAAAGATCATCCTCAAGACCAAGTTAATGGTAAACCCATCAAACTGTCATGACTCGCCAACGGCTACACGCATATTTTTGAGGATGCTTGTATGCATTAACCATCAGCACTATGAACCACAGAATATCAAAGAAAGCTATGGCAGATCATAGTTGGATTGATTCCAGCAAAGATAAGTTGAATCGGTTTGAGAGACTTCAATTTGGAACTCGTTCCAATGACCAGAAAGGAAAGAATTTTATTGCTCTCAATGGCTCTGGAAGAATAAGTGTGATGTTGAAAAATATTGTGGTCTGAAACAAAACTCGTCTTATGGAAAAAGGATACAGGCAGGAATAAGGCATGATTTTAAAGAGTCATTTGCTCCGGTTGCTCGTCTTGACGCCGTTCGATGTTATTTGCTTATGATGCTCATAAGGATAGCACTATCTTTCAATGATGTTTAACGGCATTTCTCAATGGTCCTTTGAAGAAGAAGTTTATGTCAGCCAACCTTGAATGGTTAATTTGATCCAGAATTCCCAGATCACTTCCTATAGGAAGAAAAAAGCTCAAACGGTCATAAGCAAGCACCTCGTGCACGGTTTATGAAAAATTATCTTCTTTCTAATTGAACATGGTTTTCACTAAAGGTAATAATTGACACCGACTATATTATTCACATAACATCACGGAGGAGAACATATTACTTAATCAAGTTTATTTGATGACAATATTTTCGATCAACAAATCTAATTTTTCAAAAACGTTTTAACAAACCTAAGGAAAAATATTTTTGAAAATAATCATATGGGTGAACTAAAGTTCTTTCTTGGACTTCAATCAATCAATCTCCACGTGCAATAATTCATAAGTCATCACAATACGCGATTGACTTGCTGAAAGAAACATGGTCTAGATTAGTGTGTCTCAATGACACACCTATGGACAACTAAGAGCTGGATGCTGATTTAACAATGCACTCCTAGTGATCAAACGACTTATCGGTCGTATGATTAGGAGAGCTTATGTTTCTAACAGCCAGTCATCCAGACATTGTCTTTTGCGACTTTTGGTATGTGCTCCTTATCAAGCACATCCTACGGACAAACACCTCAAAGAGGTTAAACCGGATCTTTCGGTACCTAAGACAGTCCTATAACATGGGACTATGGTATCCGAAGGATTTCGGATTTACAACTATACATATTCAATGCGGACCATCCAGGATGTAAAGAGTGATTTATAAAAGTACATCAGGAGATTGCAATTACTAGTGGAAAGCTCGTAAGTTGGAGTTCCTAAAAACAAGATTACACTGCGAAGTCTACTGTTGAGCTAAATAATTTTCCATGTCCGCATTTTGTGCACATGTCCTTTTGGATGCGTAACACAACTACTAACTATGATACAAATACAACCGAAATCTGATGTCTTGGTGATTCCAAGATATCATTGCTATCTCATGCAACCCAGCTATATTCTAAACAAAACCAATAGACATCCGTATCATTTTATTAGGGAACTGTATGAAAAAGAGGTAATTTGGAACATTACTTGTCGGGAACATAATACCAACTTGCGGATCTATTTACTAAAGCTCTTCCAAAAGAACGCTTTGAGTATCTAGTTCATCGCATTGGTATGAGATGTATGACTCCAACACAGTTGGAAAGCCTGACAAAGTCATCTTCTTGAAAAGATCATACATAAAAAACATGTAAATACATTTTTCAAAAACAAAAGAAAAAAATTGAAAAATACAAAAATTCAAAAAGATTTTTTTTATTAAAAAAACACACACATAATTTAAAGATCACATGATTAGATTCATGATTCCAAGTTTTTATAAAAAGCTTTCAATTGAAAATACGGAATCATAATCTAAGGGGGAGTAATTGGAAAATTTTCATTCATATACATCATTTCGGAAATAAAATAAAAATAATAATCTCTCAAATAAACTGAATTTGAAAAATGCTATATTTTCAAGGGGGAGTTTTAATTTTAAACTCAAACATCTTCATTTTCGGACAACGTGCTTAGTATGATTTCATTCCAAGGGGGAGTTTTTGATAGCATTGGTCAATTTTTGAAAAGTCATCATTATTCAAGGGGGAGTTTTTGAAATTTTTTAAATCAAAATTTGGAAAATAAATGAGTCAAATCGAAAATGAAAACTACAGGGGCTAAAAGTGACATTTTTCAAAAATTGATATTCGGTCACTATAAAAAGAAGAAATGTTTTTTCATTTTAACTTTTCTATCACCGAGTCTTTTATCGAGTTTGAGAGGAAAATTTGAGAACAATTTGGTTGAGGCTTATTACAGCGATCACTACTCCTTTTTTATCTCAAACGTAAGTTGTTAAGTGTTTTGAATCAGATCTAACTTGTTTTGAATTATCATGGTTTAAACTCAGTAACATTCATACATTACCGAGTTTGTGAACTTATTGATTTTTTTATTAAAAGCTATGCTCAAAGACGATAACAATGGATGATTGTGTGATGATAAATAAACCATAACTGAAAACAAAAAACGTCCAGACATATTAATTCGATGTAGAAATTGAAACTCAGAAAAGGTTGATGGTCATCGAGTTTGATGACTGACGATGAGTTATCATATTGGGGACAGTTTTAGCGAAAAAACTTAAATCGAGTTTGGTTTTTAATCACTCAACGGGATTTACATTTCATCTTTATTGTCTAAACTGAAAAAGTCAATAAGTCAACATTCGATAAAGTCAATTATTCAACAATCGGTAAAAGATACAAATGTCATAAACAGTAACAATGATTGGTGTAAAATGCTTTGATGATTAATGACGAATATATGTGTAACAAAAAGCTCAGTCACCTGTTGTTTTTCAAAAACATCAAATGATTAGAATAAAGGAAACAAGTTTTAATGAATTCTAAGCTATGAGTCAAATATGTCTATTCATAATTGTTTAAGTGGTCTAAGTCATGTCCGGTTTCAACCATTTTCTGCAATGAACAGAATGAGGAGTGAGTGACTTAGTGACCATTCAGTTATTGAATTAGACGTGTTTGTTTACATTGTTTAGGAGTCATGACAAAAAGTGAAAGTGGAAAGTTTTTATAACTTGAATCTGAAAATCCAAGTCTCAATTGTTTAAGTGGTCTAAGTCATGCTCGGTTTTGGCCATTTCTGCAATGAACAGAATGAAGAGTGAGTGACTTAGTGACCATTCATTGTGAATTGGTGATTGACTGACTATTTTATCATTATAAAGAACAGTTTTGTCAATGATTGTCTGGCAAAGTTCTCAAAATCTGTGATTGTGTCAAAATGATACTCTTTTACAAAAATGGTTTTAAGAAGTTGTATGATTTCTCTATTATTTTTCACAAAAGAGTCTTGATTTAAAATCAAAAGAGAAATCTTCATCATTCTTGAAAGAGTATCATGTCACAAAGAATTTCTAGTGAGGATATTCTAAAAACAGAAAGAGAGAGCTAAATCCATATGCGAAAAAGCAAATCAAAAGTGTGTTCAAAAAAGAATTGCCAAACACACACCAATGATAAATCAAAAGAACAATTTGAATAAAAGCGATGGCAGTGCTAGAAAAAGAAGAACGAGCACTATGAGAATGAAACTGATCAAAATAGTGTTCAAAAAGAATTGCCAGAACATAAAAAACATACAGAGTAGAAAAGGGGAGACAAAACGTCAAAAGAATTATTGATTAACTAACTATCTCATTTTATTCATTCAGTACATCATGGCACAACACACATGCAGCTGAAGTTTCACCAGACCAACTGTGTCCCCCAAACAAACGATATGATCTCATGGATGCAAACAAGAAGGTTGATCTTGAACATGTGCAATGCCCACCCGAAAGCAAAATACTAACGAATATTATCAAGAATCATCCATTACGATTCAGTATTGCTGCTTCTTCCTCTGTACCATGGATCTATAATGGAATAGTTTTGGCATACTTATAGGAATACGGATCAAAATATAGGCTCACGTTTATGCTTGACAAATATAGCTTTCTCACACAGGATGACTTCAGACAATCTTTCCACTTACCACAACAAATAGCCGAGAATCTTGAATACCTTTGTGAAGCAGTAGATGTGGCTATCCAGCTCAAATCAAACAAGCTCAGAGAAGAAGCTCAAGCAGAAAATCAAGCATTCCTCAACTCACTTGATTCCAACATGCAGAAAATTATCAAGGATCAAGTCAAAACTCAAACATCGAAGATCAAGTCCAAAGTTGAGAAGTATGTTACTGACTCTCTGGGAGCTAAAGTGTTGATTCGTTCCACCAATCAACCTCAGACATCTTACAGAATTGCTTCCTCACTCTTAGAACTTGAATTAAAAAGGATTCTAATAGATAAAATGGAGGAGAATAAATCCATTGACAAATCAGATGTTCAAAAAAATCTATACAACGCATTGGTTGAAGCTTATAACACAGACAAGGACCTCATTTCCTCTTATAATGATGTCATCATTATTCCAACAACAAGGGACAATAAAGACAAAGATGAAGAACCCTCCACTGGATCAAACCGAGGGACCAAGAGACGGAGATTAGGCTAGGAAGCTGAGTCATCTAAAGAACCAACTCGTAAGGAGAGCAGGACAACAAGTTCTTCGAAAGGGGCCTCCAGATCTCAACCTACCAACTTGAATAAGACTACACATCTAGAGTTCATTACAAATGATGATGATGTAAATCTTGCTAGAGAGGTACAGGATAAACGTCCATGGCACCCTTCAACTTCTACAACTCCAGATCGTGAATGGCACCTTACAAAGACTGTTTCCGATTTACCTCCTCAACATTGCATAATTAACTTGGCACAAGCTGCAGGCACTCAATCCTCTTTTGATGAGTTTATGGCTACTCCCATCGACTTCTCTGCTTTCATGATAAACAGACTAAAGATTGATCATTTGACTCAAGAACTCCTAACCGGCCCTACCTATGATCTCATAAAAGGTACGTGCAAGAGTATAGCTGAATTAGAATATCACTTGGAAGAAGTCTTCAAAGCTACTAATGAACAATTGGATTGGAATAATCCTGAAGGAACGCCATATCCCCATAATCTTAGCAAGCCACTACCGTTGATTCCAAATACACGAGGACGTCTTGTTATTCCTTTCAATCATTTCATCAACAATGACCTTGAATATCTAAAAGGAGGAAGCTCAAGTCGAAAGTACACTACTTAACAAAGATGAAGGCTGATGATTATGGTTAAGTCAAATGGATTGAAGACCGGATCCCTAGAACTACTTGGAGTGTAGTACCAATAGACTACGACAAACATGCCTATTGGGGTACATACCATTGGGGTCCAAAACGTCAGAGATTCTATGGATATGCTACCAACATGGAAACTTCTAAGGATGTTTACTCAAGGCACAAGATCATTACGGTTATTAGTCTTAAGATCATGGAATTCTTCAGCTATAGTAATTTGGAAGAGATTATGGTTCGTCGATAGGATGATGTGCTATACAAGTTTCGAGAAGGCGACTTCATCCCCAAGACATTGAAGATATGTTACTACTCCTTGTTTAAGGCAAGCTAACCAATCTCAGTCTGGATGAACGATATGCACTAAATGTGGCTCTGAGAATATACACTCGAAGAATTGTCATTCAAGAACATGTGGAAGATCTACAGTTGGTCGTCGAAAGCTATCAGAAAAAGATCAATCTAACAAGACCAGACATAATGTGACCTAATCTTAGAAAAATGACTCCCTACATCGGCTATCCTGATGTCCAAGGCATTATCTATCAAGACGAATTAAGCAAAAACTGGTTAATGCGCACTGATGAACTTCACAAGTTTAGTGATGCCACACTTAACCATGTTCGTACAACTCTCAATGATATTGCTACCGGAATTCAGATGGATTATTTTCCGAAGAGACGATGGGGTCCACAAGACAAGAGGAGAGCTTGGGTGATGATAAGTGCCATTGACAAAAAGCTCAGAGATCGAAGGTTGATGCACAACTTGGAGAAGTTTGTAGGAGGAAGACCATAAAGGGGAGACCTTTGGCTGTTCGAAAGGACCATATAACTTATCATATGTTGTCCTCATCATTCAGGTCAATCCTCGTATATAATAAACATGTGAATATGTATATATGTAGTGTAGACTTATGGTGATAATAAGGAGTGCTAGAGTACAAAATTTTCAAGAATTTCTTAGTAAATTCAAAAATTTCAAATTATTGTACTCAACACTGTCTTATATTCCCTCAAAAACTGAGGGGGAGCATTAAAATGTTCCTTATAGGTAGCATATAACATTTTTGTCCCTGAACGGTTAATCAATTGATATGCAAAATATCAAGGGGTTAACATTTTGGATAAGGGGAGGAAATGTGATTAACCTGTATCTAATTTGTATTGAAAGATGTGATAAAATTAAATGGACTCAATGCACTCCACACTTAACATGTACTACGATTACGATGTGTGAGTCCCTCAAGAATAGATCTCTGTAGCCTATTAAGGATGATAGCCAAGACGTATAAATACAATTGACTATATAGAAAGAATGATTATGAATACTATATGTTGATGCGGAATCTCAACACAAGTACTAAGAAAAACAATGTAGAACTGAATAATAACTTCTATTAATCTGCTTTGAATGATTACAGATTACTAACTAATTAGATATGATTTTGCTGTGAGATATCTTGAGGTCGTCTCTCTAACTATGCCAATAGGAATCCTTTTATAGACCAAGGATAAACCCTAACTGACTTACAAATCGCATACATATCTTTTCCTAAAATATCTCATACATATCTCTTAAACGGTACTAACTATTTTCTACTATCGGTACTAACTAACTGATCAGTACTTAACATTTTGTACTGTCAGTACTAACTATAACTATCAGTACTAACTATTAGTACTGTCGGTACTAAGTTAGGAAAACGTAATTCCCAACAATCCTCCCTTAAACATGAATGTTGAACTCTTTTAACTTCATGTTTCCTTCAGATTTATCTTCTTTAGCACATAGAGGATGTATCCAAACACTTTTAACATTTCTTGAGCTTTTAAGCACTATCCATCTTCAGCAGCAACTTTGTCTTCTCAGCAACATCTTTTCAGCAACAATCCAACTAAGTTGGCTTTGTAGTTTTTGGCAAACTACCAGCCATTAACGGATTTGATGTTCCTTTACCAGTAGCCGTTTGCTCTGGGATAGTTAACTCTTTATTTTAAAAACATGGTGAGTTAATTACCATACAGTTTTTGGTAAATTGTCAACCATCAACGGAATTGATTTGTCTTTACCAAATACCGTTTGCTTTTGGACTAGCCAATGCTTCATTGCCATAACATGGTGCATTGATAAACCATATAGTTTTTAGCAAACTATCAGCTATCAACAGATTTGATTAGTCTTTACCAAGAACTGTTTGATCTTGGACTAGCCAACTCTTCACCAATGAAGCAAGGTGAGTTGAGAACCCTACAATTTTTGGTAAATTGTCAACCATAAACGGATTTGAGATGTCTTTACCACAAGCCGTTTGCTTATGGACTAGCCGGTTCTTATGCCTGTTAAGCATGGTGAACTGATGACCATTTGTTGTGTGGTTTTAACACCAACACTTAAAGATCCTCATCATCTCCATCAGAGTCTTCAGGTTCTAACTCTGCAAGTAGCTTCTTGACAAATCTAATCAATTCTAATACCATAGTACTGTCTTCTTCAGACTCCAACTTTAATTTCAGCATTTGGACCAGTACTTTCTTTCTCAAAGGATACTTCTTACTCTACAAGCATATGAATGACTAAACCTGCCTCAGTCACTAAAGTATGTACCCCTGAAGAACCATGTAGCTTCCAACTTACTATATTCCGATCCTGCTGTGAGTTCCAAAACTTATCTTCATCATCTGGATTGTGTAGGAACCCGTTTAATACTTCCACTTCATAACCCGAACCACGAAACAAGAAAAGAGAAGAGAGAGAGAGACGAAATA